>JASDQU010307296.1:18899-30767 GCA_032191745.1 Picea mariana | reverse complement strand
AGTGGCAGAGTTACACTCAACATGATAGAATTGTATACTTAAATGCATTTGTTGAATGCATTTTGTGAGTGCATGTACATATATTTTTTAATGGAAGTAATTATACTAACGACAGAAATGGTGCTAAATCATAGAGATGAGAACATTTCAGGAACTATTAGACATTGCAACAGGAAAGTTGCAAGTTAGGAAGTCACAGGAATAGTGACTACAAAGAATTTTATGTTCAAAAAATTGAAATAATGAACTTATTGTTATTAATTGCGAACAGGCATATGCATAGAGTGATGAGTCATTCTATCTAATAAATTGTTTGGTAATTGTGATTGGATTACTAGGTGTAGGAAATTCTAAGATCACTGCATAAATTTTTTGTACATATTGCAATTAAAATATGATGTGCATGAAATACTGACAATTTGTTGGTTGTATGCAAGATAGAATCATTGCAAGAAAAATGGTATTCAACATGGTGCTTGTTGAAATCCATAATGAAGACTATATCCTATTATTTCAACAACGATGAAAAATTATGAAATAGAATTTCATATTTTGGGAAAAGTTGAATTTAATCTTGATTAAATTTTGAATGTTGAGAAAGAACAACTATTGTTGAGGACACTAAATCCATATAATTGTAGAACATTGGTGGGTTTCTGGTAATCGGTTAGCACTCTCCTTGTGTGTGAAAGCCTTGAAAAGATGGATTGTTGAAGGACTGTGTAGCAGTGAAGGGATGCCTGATCTTGAAAAAGTGAGTGCAACAAGGAGGAGGAGGCAACCCAAGGATGCTTATGGCATGGTAGTTGCCATAAGGAGGGTGTGTCAAATGGAAAAATGAGATGAATTGTTCCCGAAAGAAGATCTATGGAATAGAGAAATCGACTTCCAGCTGTTATATGAATACCAAAATTGGTGGTGGAAAGTAGAGAAACAAATGGATAACAAACTTCCAATAGCTAAAGCTTGGAGATTTTTAAAGAATTTGAATTGTACTTGGTATATAATGCACTCGGGATAGTGCATAAATAAGGGGAGGGAATTTTTAATACCCCTAGGCTGAACCCCAAATTGTAAATATAAATGTACTTAAGCTAGTGAGTTGTTTTATAGCATTTTGCATGCACCTTCCATGGTATAGTGCACACATGTACTGCGCACTAAAATAATTAAGTGCACACATTCTAGGATACCATGCACAACAAACTTAAGTGCACACAATTTTTAGCCCAGAGAGCCTTTGTGTATATGTTGGGCTTTATAGGCTGGTGATCCAGTTATTATAAGGTAGGAGTCTTATGTTTTAAATTAGGCCAAAGACCCTAGATGTTAAATGCTAGCGAGCCTATTTTTGTATATGTCATATCATTCATATAATACATCGTTGCATGTAGACTTACCACGATAAAAGCGTATGGGGGACTAAACTCCACTAGTTAGGGGAAAGGGGATAAAAGCTAAGGAAAAGGGATAAGTTAGGGAGCTTCAGACAAAAATGAATATTATATTAATATTCCTTAAAGTATAAAGTATGGATAATTATTTTATCCTAAGTTCTAAATATGGGGACAAGTGTGACAAAGTAGCTCTCAACATGACAAGTGTGAAGTTGGGAACATTCATACATATAGCTTGGACTTAGCTCATTTTCCCATTCATGCATTCCATCATCAAGCACTCACTCACTGAGTTGTCCTATGTACCTAACTGTCATTGTACCCATACTTGTACCTGTACCTATATATGTACCTGGTTATCTTAGGAGTTGGACTAAAGAAGCGGGTTGTCAGGCCCGTGGGATACTGAAGAGGCAGGTTGTCAGGCCTGTGAGAAATTCTCTCTAGGTGAGAGAATTTCCAGGAATTGATTTCCCAAAGGTGAAAAACTACATCTACATGGCTTTGAGACTTCATGTCTGGCCTATTGGTGAAGCCAGGAAAGGAATTGGGGAAGCCGAAGGACTATTGAGCAAAGAAGGGGCACACTTCCTGGTATAGGACATGAATGTGGGGAATGAGGAACTGTAGGTTGTTAGTTTGATTTGGCACCTGTGACAGAGTATTTCCTGTTGGCTAAGATACATAAGTCTAGTTATGAATCCCTTTACTTGTGTGAAGTTTAGTCCCATCTCAGGGGTGACCCACTGCTGAGAGTGATGAGAAACATGGTCTAAGGCTGGGAAGTTCATGGAAGGTTTGCACGCAGTTGGTGATATTTTTACCAAGATAAGTGTCCATTTTGTGCTAAATGATATGCTACATTATTATGCATGCGTTTATTTTTATGGGTTATTCCTGTGTGTGATGCATGTGTATTTTTATTATTATTGTGTATGAATATGTGCATTTTTAGAATGTATTTGTTTATTTTAATTTTTATATATAAAGTTCTGCAAGTGTTTCTGTGTGTATATGTTTTAATTTTGTAAACAATTCAAAAGGTTTATGTGGCATAGCCCAGTTGGATGATGGGGATGTTACAACTTCCAACAAGGAACTGATTTGTACATTGTGATGGTGTTTTATAATTATAAGATAATACGACTTCGAACCATTGGCTCGGCTCATTTTACATTAGTGTTTATAAATTATGAAAATAGGTTTTTCCTTTGCCACAAAATAAAACATACAATTGTGCTTTTCCATCTTTGGGTTGTCAACTAGGATCATCCAACATGGACCCTTAATGGCCTAGTTAAAAAGTGGCATCGACAGTTTAGGAGCCATATTTATCACTTCATTGTTTTCCATGACCATCGTTCTACAACTTCTATATCTAATCCTCGTTTCACACCTTCTGCAACAGATACTAGATCTGCAACATTTGCAATTGAACAAGTCTTGAAGATTCGAAAAAAACATCCTAAAGTGAATTTTTCCAAACACTAGAGGAAATGGTAAAAAAAAACATAATTCTCTTATTCATACATTCAAATTTCTATCAAGATGTAAAGAATAAATTCAATGTTTACCTAGTGTCAAACTCGGTCAAATGTGTCAAAATGGTTAGACTTGAGATTGAAAAAGGAATAAAAATGAGGCAAAGACTAAGAAAAAAGGTGCAGAAAAATGTGTCATTCCCCTGATCCAACAACTACCATCTATGCTAGTATGTTAACACAATATAGTTACACGAGTACTCACAATTAAGTCCCCATGTCTCGCCTAGTAGTTTTGTGAGCTCTGGGACTGCTTTGTAATGAAATTCCTCATAAGGGAAGTCCTCAATATATATAAGAAGTTGGTCCCAATGGGAAAATACATCATCTCTAAAGACATTTCTTCTTGCTCCCCCTCCTCCCCACATCATCAAATCAACCCATTATCATATCCAAGAATCCCTCAATCTAGTTGCTTTGATGGCATGGAAAGGGTGCATGCTAGGATATTCTTAAAGAAGAATGAACATATTAGAGTCTTAAAGGAAAAGTCCCCTCTGCTTGATTTCCTACAGAAGATATTATGCTTTCAAGTGGCTATCAACAACATCTGGGCCCATCCAAAATAGGTTCCCTCCAATGCTCTCTCTACGGTCATCATCTAACAACTAGATACTTGGTGTGGTCCTTGTGAGCACATAATTCACACTACAACTACTAGTGAGTATAAGACTGATAAAGAGGCATGAGAGCTTCTACTGTCATCAACTAATCAGATAGCATTAAATTCATTTAATGGAAGCTATGCAGGTAAGTATTTCTCTTTTGAAATTATGTTGCATAATTGTCAAAGGGAAATTCAGGTAAGAATTTCCCCAAATTGAATATTCATAATACGCAGTATGGTAATGTTTAAGTGCATTAACATGAATAAGTTACCACTAGGTGTGGTAAAGGCTAGAGGCCTATTATAGTTATCAAATATTTGTATCTTTTGAATGCACACACTGACATAGTAGCATGTCATGTTAATTTGGTTATGAGGTAATAACCAAATAAATAAAAAGATAAGAACTTGTTATAGGAATGATGCCAGGAAATATAGTCATGTATGATACCAAGAAATGGTTGGATATGGCAAAGTGTGGATATAGAAAGGTTATGTACACCGCAAATACCCAATGAGATTCCTAGATTTAATAAAACTTGGTCTGCAACCATTTGGCTAACACAAATGCACACCACATAATTATATTCATGATGTAGTGTTTGGGTCAAAAAGAAGGAATCCAAATAATTGAGAATACAATAGGAAGTATGTGGAGAATGTGTCAAGACATTGGCCAAATTATATTCATGATGTAGTGTTTGGGTCGAAAAAGAAGGAATCCAAATAATTGAGAATACAATAGGAAGTATGTGGAGAATGTGTAAAGACATTGGCCAAATTTCCAATTAATGGATGGTGAGATACATGACTTAGATAAAGATCATTTTGAAAATACTTACAAAGGTGCATTGAATAGATATGCATTAAGATTTGCACTCATGCCTAGTAAGTGGCAAAGTGACACTCATACATGATATAATTGTATACTTAAATGCATTTGTTGAATTCATTTTGTGAGTGCATGTATATATATTTTTGAATAGAAATAATTATACTAATGACATAAATGTTGCTAAATCATAGAGATGAGAACATTTCAGGAACTGTTAGACATTGCAATAGGAAAGTTGTAAGTCAGGTAGTCACAGGAATAGTGACTACAGAAAAATTTCTTCTCAGAAAATTGAAATAATGAACTTACTATTATTAATTGTGAACATGCATATGCATAAAATGATGAGTCATTCTATCTAATAAATTGTTTGGTAATTGTGATTGGATTACTAGGCGTAGGCAATTATAAGATCACTGCATAAGGTTTTTGTACATATTTCAATTAAAATATGATGTACATGAGATACTTACAATCTATTGGTTGTATGTAAGATAGAATCATTACAGGAAAAATGGTATTCATCATGGTGCTTGCTGAAAGTTGGAGGGAAGACTACATCCTATTATTGAAAAAAGGATGAAAATTTATGAAATAGAATTTCATATTTTTGAAAAAATTGAATTCCTTATGAAATTAATTTGATTTCTAAAATGGAATTTTTATAATGTTCTCTGATGATAACTGCATGTGTGTGATGTAGATGAGATAATATTGAATAAAGTTGGAATGCTGGGAAGAACAACTATTATTGAGGACCCTAAAGACCTATAATTGTAGAACCTTGGTGGGGTTCTAGTAATGGGTTACCATTCTCCTTGTGTGTTAAAGCCTTGGCAATATGGATCATTGACGGACTGCGTAGTAGTGAAGTTATGCCTCATCCTGGAAGGGTGAGTGAAACAAGGAGAAGGAAACCCAAGGATGCTTATTGAATGATAGCTGCCATAAGAAGGGTGTGTCAAATGGACCAATGAACTGAATTGTTCTCAGAAGCAGCTCTATGGAATAGAGAAATTCACTTCGAGTTGTTGTATGAATACCGGAATTGGTGTTGGAAAGTAGAGCACCAGATGAAGATTTTTAAAGAATTTGAATGGTACATGGTATATAATGCACTGAGGACAATGCATAACTAAGGGGAGGGGATTGTAATACCCCTACGTTGAACCCCAAATTGTAAATGCAAATGTACTTAAGCTGGTGAGTTGTTTTATATCATTTTGCATGCACCTTCCATGGTATCATGAGCACATGTACTGTGCACTAAAATGATGAAGTGCACACATTCCATGATATGTTATGTGTATATGTTGGGTTTTGTAGGTTGGTGAGGAAGTTATTATATGCTAGGAGGCTTATGTGTTGAATTAGGTCGGAGAGCCTACATGTTAAGGGCGAACGAGCTTATTTTTTAATATGTCTTATCATTAATATAATACATTGTTTCATGTAAACTGACCACAATAAAATATTATGGGGGAATATACTCCATTGGTTAGGGTAAAGGGGATAAAATTTAAGGAAAAGGGATAAGCTAGGGAGCTTAAGCCAAAAAGGAATATTATATTAATATTCCTTAAAGTATAAAGTATGAATAATTATTTTATTCTAAGTTGTAAATATAGGGACAGGTAGGCCAAAGTATCTCTCAACATGACAAGTGTCAAGCTGGGAACATTCATACATATAGCTTGGACTTAGTTCATTTTCCCATTCATGCATTCCATCATCATGCAGTCACTCAGTCAGTTGTCCTGTGTACCTTCCTATCAATGTACCCATTCATGTACCTATACCCATACCTGTTCCTATACCTGTACCCATACTCATAACTATATCTTTACCTAGTTAGCTTAAGAGATGGACTGAAAAAAGAGGGTTGTCAAGCCCATGGGATACTAAAGAGGAGGGTTGTCAATCCCATGAGGAATATTGTCTAGGAGAGAGAATTAATGGGAATTGATATCCCGAAGGTGCCAAACTGCAGTTACAAGGCTCTGAGACTTCCTATCTGGCCTGTTGTTGAAGCCTAGAAAGGAAGTGGGGCAGCCAAAGGACTCTTGAGCAGAGAAGGGGAACACTTCATGGGGTGGGAAAATCATGTGGGGAATTAGCAATAGTAGGCTATTAGTTTGAGTTGGGACATGTGACGAAGTCTTTCCTTTTGTCTGAGATACATTAGCCTGGTTAGGAATCTCTTTACCAGGGTGGATTTTAGTCCCATCTCAGGGGTGACCCACTGCTGAGAGTGATGAGTAGCGTGGTCTAAGGTTGTGAGGTTCATGGAAGGTCTACACACAGTTGGTCATATTTTTACCAAGATAAGTGTCCATTTTGTTCTAAATGATATGTTGAATTATTATGTATGCGTTTATTTTTATGGGTTGTTCCTGTGTATGATGCATGTGTATTTTTATTATTATTTTGTATGAATCTATGCCTTTGCAGAATGTATTTTTCTATTTTAAGTTTTATATATAAAGTTCCACAAGCATTTTTGTGTGTATATGTTTTAATTTTGTATACAGCTTGATGGTGGGGATGTTACAATATGGTATCAGTTCTCCAGTTTCCAAAATTGAGCATGGATGGGCCGAGCAAGTTGAATTGAATTGAAATTTCATAGAGAATTGATATCGAAGTGGCCAAGTTTCAAGTTATAGAGCATCCATGGTAAAAATTAGAAGCAATTGTGTAGAATTGGGCAAAAGCCCCAATTTTTGTTGTTACATTCATGGGAAAATTGAGAAATTTGTCCAAGTGGTGAGATATTATTAATTTAATATATGTTCTAGCAAATTCAGACCTGGAATTGGTCTAACTTGAAGTTACAGGGAAGCCATGACAGATAGAGCGAGATTAGTTGATTAAAATTTTTGATTCGTGAATTGAGTTTGGGAAAAATTTGTTGCAAGAATACCAACCAGCAACGATTTGCTATTGTGGAGGTTCAATTGGTGTTATCGGGTTGAAATTGAGAAAATTTTATAGTTGCAGAATTTCTATGGTGAAAATTAGGAAAAGTTTTGGAAAAAGTCCCAATTTCTGCAACGAAATTCACGAGGAATTGATGTGCATAAAAATGAATGTACGAAGGCGTGCGCACTAAAAATGCGTGATGCACAGTGAAAAGATTTTGATGCACAAAAAATAATGGTGCACGGGTTTGTGCACTTAAATTTGTCATTGCGCGGTGCTGAGTGGTAATGTGTGGAAAATATTTGTGCACAGGTGTGCGCACTTAAATTTAGCATTCCACGGTGCAGAATGGTAATGTGTGGAAAATATTGGTGCGCGTGTGTACACACTTAAATTTAGCGTTTCGCAATGCAGAGTGGAAATGCGCGAAAAATAAAGGTGTGTGAATGTGCACACCAAATTTAGCATTGCATGGTGCGGATTAGGTATGAGCATGTATAAAATTGGCATGTGTGGTGTGGATAGTATTGGCAAAGCACGGAGGAGTTTTGTTATTGCACGCGTAATGTGGGTATATTCCTATCACGCAATAGTTTAATTAATGGTGCGTGTGGAGTATGGTTCACGTTGGGAGAGAACTAAACTTTGGCATTGTGCAGCGCATAAAGTGTAATGAACGCGTAATATTAGAATGTGACCCAAAAATTGCACGCAACAGGTATTAGTGCATGAACCAAAATTGTGCACGACAGATATTTGCGCGCAACACAAAAGTTGTGCGCACCAGATATTGATGCGACAGAGAAGTGATCCATATTGGTTATAGGTGCACGAAGCATGCACTACCTTATGGTGTTGTTGTGCAGGCTAAATATGGGTGTAAAGTTTCAATTGTGAAAAATGGTTTGGATGGTCTACAACAGCAAAAAACGATTGAATTTTCTGCAACATTTCATATTGTTTGAAGGTCATATTTTTGCAGTGTGTTTTTGAGGCCCTAAACAACATTTTTAGCTATTCGAAAACCTCAAAAGTAGGGTGTACGAAGGTACACTCTGTCTCTACATCTCAAATGAAAGATCTTGGAGAGATATTTCTAATGGTGCAAATCGTTCGTCAAACAAAGCTTTTATGAGGAAGTTACAGGACAAACAATGGAGGGTAAATTTTAATACCCAACTAACTTTGAAGGACCATAAATTTCTACTTTGGAATCAGATTGAGGCATAGGATTAGTCTATGGAAATTTATTGAACCATAGAAGTAAGTCTTAGAGATGAATTAAAATTATGGGCAGTTAAAAATGTTTAAAATGACACAGAAGGTACATGTAGCATTCCAGACCAAAAACACTAATTGACCTAGAACTTCAACAGGGTGTAACGAGCATCCTAGAACCCAGAAAGAGGTGAAATTTGGACAAAGTGTCCAAAATATGTATATGAAGAAAAAAATTGATCTCTTAGAAAAAATCCAATGGAATAGGGGAAAAAATGCATAATTACAACACATATTTGCACTAAGTTGAAGTGTGAATAGGAGAAATCAATGAACAATTTTCAAATGACCATAACTTTATGCTCAAGACTCAGAATTGATCAAGGGAGCAATCATTAGAAAGGTCTTGGATAGGGGAGTATAATTGTACACCCAGAAAAGTGTTTTCGGTAGTCAATTTTCATAGGAGAGAAGAAGAAGGAATTATGATGCACTATTGGAACATAATTTTACAGAATTTCATAAATTTGCTAAATTATTTATCCTAACAAATTTTGCTGGCGGTACATTTTTGAAGAGTTAAAAAATTTTAGTTCTTAATAGGTGGGAAGGTTGAATTTTAGTTAAATATAAGAAGAGGCACTCAGGGAAAGAGTGTTATGACAAAAATCTTTCATAAGATGATCAAAATCCAAGACTAAAAAATGTTAAGGTATGAATATGGGTGTAAGCATAAAGTCTTGGGAAGTCACTATACGAAGTCCACTAATGTTATTCAAGTACTCAATGGAATATGGGCAAAGGAATAGATCATGTAGTGAATGAATTAGTGAAAGTACATTCATTCCCAAATAAACCAATATACAAATTAAGCAATACAATGAAGTCAGATCTATTATAAAAGGAATTGGCTATCAAAATGATTGTAATCAGATAAATAAAGAGGCTTAATGCATATATGGATAAAGAGTGCATCATATCCAGGGATTAGCTATGCAATTATAAAGTAATTCTTCCCTTATGGTTATCATAGTGCATAGTGGAAGCATGGTATGAAGGGAATCAATTCAAGGGTAAAGAAATGAAGATGCACATAAGTAAGGAGTGTCGGTTGAAGAATAGGTGCATCGATATTGCATGATGGAAGGGGATTACACAAGTCAGGTTGAAATCAGATTGGTCAAGAGATGAGAAAGTAATATTCATCAAACAAATCCAAGTGTTGATATGATCAGACAAGGAAGGGATAAGTCAAGTACCTCAAGAAGGAAGTTGGTGTTAACTACCCAAGGTTACTCAAAAAACATGACTAGAAATATAATTAGGTCATGTAGGAGTTGGATCAGAGGGATCCAAATAATAGTGGGATGTTGAAAATTAATATCTGCATAATATGGAGTTGCAAGTTCATGAACATCCTAGGATAATGGAAGAAGAAATCATGAGGTAGATATCAAGCTAATGGGAATGTCATACAACAGTCCAAGAGGGAAAACAAGAATAGTAGAGGACTGTTTATCCATTCCAAAGGTATTGAAGATATTTCCACAATAGCATGTAGATGTCAAAGCCAAGAAAGAATTAAAAGTGAGATCAATCTTTGTAGAGAGTCAGTAGGGAACCATGAAGAACAAAATGGTTCTATGCATGGTTTTGAATGCAAAATAGATGGTGCCTGAGAAGAATCCATATCAAGTGGCATAGAGCCATTAGTGAAATTTCCAGGGGGTGGAAATATCACTTGAAATTATGATGGTAAATTAAAAGCAGTATTAAGTACTTTTAATTAATTCTATGCAACTAGAGAAAGAGGCATATGTGCATCCTTACAGTATGCTAGAGATTGGTTGTGCAAGCCAATTTTGAGGCTAGTTGGCAAGGAGAATATAAGAGTGAAAGAAAACTCAAATACTAAAGTATTTAGTCAAGAAAGAGATGAAATAGTTCAGTCCAAAAAGTAAATGGATGTTGAAGATCCAAAGTCTATACAACAGCATGATTGGAATTATAATTCATCCAAGTTTGAGTTGGGATAGATGGATCCAGGAAATAAATAAAATTTTAAGGTTAATATCAGTTTAGTATTTGGATTGAAAAGAAAAGGCATCCAAGAGTGATTTGGCTAGAAAGTGTTCAGGTCAAAAATAATCATGCACAGTGGTTATAGTGAAGAGCACATGAAGATTCAGGAATCCTGAAGAATTGAAGACTTCTAGGATAAATAGGGAAAAATGATACATGGAGAAAGAAGTTGTTGCAATTACTGTAGAAACAAGTATGTTATGTATTTTTGGGACAACCATAAAGTGAGAATGCTCGCATTTTTGTAAGTGGTGTTGATAATTTTGTTGCATATGGAAGGAACCAACAAAAAACCGAAATGTTGATGATAAGACTGATAAAGAGGCATGAGAGATTCTACTATCATCAACTAATCAGGTAGCATTAAATTCATTTAATGGAAGCTATGTAGGTAAGTATTTTTCTTTTCAAATTATGTTTCATAATTCTCAAAGGGAAAATTAGGTAAGAATTTCCTCTAATCGAATTTTTATAATATGCAGTATGGTATTGTTTAAGTGCATTAACATGAATAAGTTACCACTAGGTGTGGTAAAGGCTAGAGGCTTGTTATAGTTATCAAATATTTTTAGCATTTGAATGCACACACTGAAATAGTAGCATGTCATGTTAATTTGGTTATTAGGTAATAACCAAAGAAATAAAAGATAAGAACTTGTTATAGCAATGATGTCAGGAAAGCTAGTCATGTGTGAAACCAGGACATGGTTGGATATGGAAAAGTGTGGATATAGAAAGGTTACATACACCACAAATACCCAATGATATTCCTACCTTTAATAAAAATTGGATTGCAACCTTTTTTCTAACACTAATGCAGACCACAGAATTATATTCTTGGTGTAGTGTTTGGGTCAAGAAGGAAGGCATCCAAATAATTGAGAAGACAATAGGAAGTATGTGGAGAATGTGTCAAGACATTGGCCATATTTCCAATTAATGGTTGGTGAGATACCTGACTTAGATAAATATCATTCTGAAAATCATTGCAAATGTGTATTCAATAGATATGAATTGAGAGTTGCACTCATGCCTAGTAAGTGGAAAAGTTACACTCATACATGATATAATTGTATACTTAAATACATTTTTTGAACAAATTTTGTGAGTTCATGTATATATGTTTCTGAATTGAAATAATTATACTAATGGCATCAATGTTTCTAACTCATAGAGATGGGAACATTTTAAGAATTGTTAGACATTGCAACAAAAAAGTTGAAAGTCATGTATGTTGGATTACTGAGAGGGGGTGTGAATCAGTAA
>JASDQU010307296.1:2516-13554 GCA_032191745.1 Picea mariana | reverse complement strand
TCCTTTTAAAATGCTTTGTTCTCAAATCATAAAAAAGGTATGTCTTCATTCTTGCTTGTAATGCTTTCACTTGATACTATGTTCTCGATGTACTCATATTCAAAGAAATAAGGCAGTTTAATCTTTGAAGTATATAACATAAATTTTGTGTTATTGAATAGTTAGTTCGCTCTAGTTTAATCTTTTGTAGAATTATATGTTTATAGGGTTCTTGGATATAACTTTTTGTATTGTGATTCCAAGAATCAGTTTTATTTTGAGACCAAATTACATTGGAATTGATCTTCTTTGGAATATAGGTCAAATATTGCTTTTGTTTAGAGCAATGTTGATATATCGATTGGCTATAGTGTTGCCTCTTGCGATTAGGATGTCGATAAGGTATCCTTCTAACATAATCTTTCCTTATAATATTTTTAGATTTTTTTCTATTCACCTTTGATATTAAATCTTCTTCATACACTTGTGTCGCTCTGTTGATAATGAAATTTTTATTAGTAGTTGCACTTGGATTTGTTAGGGTTTCTATCTTGGTTATTTGTACTTTGATGTTTGAAGATATCTATGAATCAATTGGATAGATCAAGGAGTCTTTATTGATGATTTGTTCCAGTCTTTCATGTTGCATCTTCTTTTTGTTTTTTAGCTTTTTGATTTATGCGATCAAGCTTTGACTATGAATCTTGAGATGATAAATTTCTTCATCTTTATCAACTACAACATTGCCATATTTTTTTTTCTGGAGATCCCAGATCTTTTGTAACGACTTCTAGTTATCTTGAAGCATCACATTTGATACATCTTTCAAGTTTTCTAGTCAAGGTGCTTTTGAGCATGACTTCATTGTAAAGTCTCATAAATTTATCTTCTTGTTCTTATAGGAGAGACACAAAATTATTTCTCATGTTTAAAATAAAGGTCCTCAATGTTTCTAATGAACCTATAATTATGTCCAAATCTTTTAAATACATATTTATAACATTGAATATATAATTTTTAATTGTGAGTTGAAAATGGTATATTCCATATTTTTTTGGGTTAAAATGAACCTATAATTATGTCCAAATCTTTTAAATACATATTTATAACATTAATATATAATTTTTAAGTGTGAGTTGAAAATGGTATATTCCATATTTTTTGGGTTAAAAAAATCATTTTATTGAAATATACTTCGTTATAAAATTAATAATTAATTGGTAAAATCAACATTAATTAATATTATTGTTGTTAATATCGTTTGAACAAATTACAATATTAATATATTTTCCTTAAATAATCCCTTTAATAGACGGAAAGCAAGTTTTTCACATTCACAACAAAATCTTCCTCTATTATCATTATTAAATATCATTTTATTTTCGCCAAAAACTTTCTTTAAAAGATACCATGATTACAAAACTTACATCTTAAGGAGTAGATGTGCAAATGGTAGGACCGACTAAAATATACTTGTTTGTTTAAATTTGGGACCTTAAAAACCTAAGTGTGAGACGATTCTCTATTTTCATGAGCTTGGATATTAAAAGTGCTTTTAATTTTGTAATTGTTTATAACTTTATATATACTAATTTCCTTCTTCCACTTGAACATAACACTTCACAAATCACGGTATAGATAAAGGATCACGACTTATATGGTTTGTGCCTTTTTGAAGTAGCGTTTATATTTTCCTTTGGTTTTTTAATAAGCCTTGGAGCTTATTAATTACCAATTAACTATTATAACTTTGACCTTTAATTAATTTGGTAATTACCAATTAACTATTATAACTTTGACCTTTAATTAATTTGGTAATTGATAACTTCATCGGTATAGATGACTTTCATATGGACACAATGAATCACCATTGGACGTTTGTCACATCTCTTCACTTGAGTATTGCCTCACGAATATTTTCCATTTTATTTGAAGTTTTCTTTTTAATATAATGTCTTAATACTCTTATTTGTCCCTGCTGAAGACGTAGAGGGACTATATCGATCGATAATTCGTTGACTTCATATTAATTTGTCATTTGACCACAAATATTTGCATAATATCTATTGTTGGAACTAGGGAACTAAAAACATTGATTTTTATATAATAAAAAATACCATATATGTCATTATATGATCGGATAACAGATTGGAGGTCTTATTGCCGGCTTCGCTATTCCCAATGTTTTATATGTTAGCATATCCAAAGTTTTTGATCATATATGATCTTTCTGAATCATATATTTTTTTATGCATTGCTCGAAGGTGGATTAATGCTAGCATTAGTAAGAATGTTTGTCTTAGTATTTTCTGCTAGCGAAATTTATCCTAAGTTTTGTTAATTATAAATATTTTTATGTTTGTTGTACTATTGTTATTATTATTATTTTTATTTTTTATTATTATTAAGTACTTAACGTACGTAAAAAGGCCCGCCACACACATTCTTTCTTAAATGTTTACACAACACGAGACCCTTGGACGATTATGACAACCTTAAATGTTTACCTAACAGGCCTCACAACCTTAAATGTTTACTTAAGAGGCGTGTTACAATACATTTTCCTCCGATTTTTTGATACAATCTTGTCTGTAGTGAATTTGGGTTGATCAATTTCTAGGTACAAACCTTTATTATCATAAACAAAATCACAATTCCAAATTTACATTTAAAAACATTAAAAATAATATTGAATAAAATTTAAATAATTGTTTATACTATTCTTTAAGTAAAAAGTGTTATAGCATTACATAAAATACTATAAATCTTGGTACAATGTTATAATATTATATAAATTACTAAATCTCATGTTGTGGTCGGTCAGACTCGTGATACATAAGCATGACTATAAATGTGAACCCGTGAGTCCGGAATTGTTGGGTGCAAAATGTATATGACAAAAGTGTTGGGTGCAAGATGTATATCATGTAAAAAGGTGAACATGAAAAATGAAAAGTAAAAATAAATATGAATACTTAATTGAATAAAATTCAACAAAACATTATCACATATTAATAATGAATATGCTATTTAATATTAATATTGTAGTATAGATATAATTAATTTTACTTTATAGTTTTATTTATTAATATTAATATAAAATAGTGTATACACGTATATATCCATTTTAACTCTAGAGTCAAAATGGATCAATTTCTAGGTACAAACCTTTATTATCATAAACAAAATAAAAAATCAAAATTTATATTCAAAAACATTAAAAATAATATAGAATAAAATTTAAATAATTGTTTATACTATTCTTTAAGTAAAAAGTGTTATAGCATTATATAAATTACTATAAATCTTGGTACAATGTTATACTATTCTATAAATTACTAAATCTCATGTTGTTGTCGGTCGTGTCAACATTCTGTAAATTCCCAGAGGTTGTCAGGAGGTAGAAGAAATTTAACAGAGGTAACTTATCCAACCACTTCGAAAATGGGATCTAGCCCTGCCAGTTTCAGAGAGGGATCTCTCTGTATGATTTAGATATGTTCGAGTTAGATATTAGGCTAGTTGAAATGATAAGAGTGTGTTGTTTTGTTTTAATAAATATGGTTGAAATATGGCTTACGCATCCATTGGGCTATGGGGTCTCTGTTAAGGTTTGAGATCAGAAAACAGATTTTATAAGGTTTCTTCTCAGGGCAAGATAATGCAAATGTTAAATCTTTTAGAATTAAAGTGATGAAAAGAAGAAACAGGTGAGACAATCAATCACAATAAGGAAGAATTCAAGAATTTCTTTATCACAATATCAGAAGAAAAACATTCAGATATTTAAAAGCCAGAAACAGAGTATTCGAGATAAATTTTGCACTTAAACTTCTTTTAAATGATCAGAGACAGAAAACAAAATGATAACGAAGTAAGATAAACATTAAACAAAGAGAAATAACATCACCAACATCAACACACAGGAATTCTGTGAATCGTCCTTTTTATTACTGGTAGATCTCTTCAGAAAGATTACAAATTACAGTTTGCTTGGGCGTAAAGATCAACCCTCAATACTTCGAAGTCTGAAGTATTTATAGAAAAATTACAATTGATCCTGTCATTAATGATCATGATATGGTGGAGATAAAATCTAACTAACTAGATTGCATTTTACAAAAAGATAGGAATTATAAATGATCCTTGAATCCTTGATGTTGATTATGAGGAAGTGGTTGGTGATTCATCTTTGACTTGATTATGATTGTACCATGTGTTGACTCGGGCGTACACCTCATAATTACTCGATCATAGTACACAGGTCATCCCATCTCTTTTGACTAGGGATGGTGATTTTGAGTAACCTTCGGTAAAATTCATCCATCTCTATGTATTTGGAGAAGGTGGGCTTGGTGATGAAGATGTACTTGATCTCGTGTTGGATGTTGAGGTCCAACTGCAGAGTCTCCAAAAATGATTTACTAGTGATACTGCCATGTATCCTTGCAAACTTAGAACCATCCTTTTCCATTGTGATGATCTTATGTTTGTAGTCTGAGAGGGTAATCAACTTGTCATTGATCACAAGTAACCCTGGTAGCCCCTTCTTATGTAGTAAATCCATTTTGCTAAAAAACCTTTGAACTCCAATGTCCATTGCTTGGGACCTTTCCTCCAGTTGCAGCATTAATCCTCTCTTGGTCAAAAATTTCGTAACCTCAAGGATAGTTTTTGTTCTATCCTCAATCTCCAAGGCTTCTAGCTCCTCTTTTGTTTTGGAATTCAAGAATATGATGATTTCGTTTTCCTCAGTAGGAATTTCTCCTAGTTCTCCTGTCATGGATTTGTAGATGTCCATCCAAATATTTTCTTTGGCCTCTGAAAGTGTTTTGGCCATGACTGTTTCTTTCTGTAGCTTCTGCAATTCTTGCTTGAGTCTCTGTGTTGTATGCATCTATGTATTGTAACTAGACTGGAAAGTGGACTTTAGTTTCTGGAGGTTATTGATCTCCTCCTGCAGTCTTTTGATCTCTTGTCCTTGCAAAGACATGTCTTCCATGGGCTTTGCCAACTTTTCTAATGCCTTTGTGGTTGTTACTAAAGTTGTTGTAGCTGTATTGACCCTTGTGAGAGGGGCTACATTCAGTGGAACGACTGTCATTGGCACATTCTGCTCTTTTTCCTTGACTAGCTTCTCCAGCTCGACTTCCATCTCCTTGATCTGAGTATTCTACTCCATGATCAACTTCAACATTTTCTTTTTATGGCCTTCAGTCTCAGCCATTTCTTTAGCCTGTGGGTCTTCTATAGTAGAAATTTTCAATTGTTTCCTCAGGGTGACTATGTCAACGTTCTTCTTTTTGATGAGATATTCTTCTTATTTGACATTGGACGGATCATATCCGATTTTGAGTACCAGTTTTTCCATAGATTTTATCTTATTATCCTTTGCCAAAGAAGAGACATTTTCCAGCTTCAGCTGAGTCTGGACATTGTTTGAGGAAACCTGCAACTTTGCAGCAGTTGTGGAGGTGTTGGCCAGGGTGGAGAAAATCATTTCTCCAGTTTGTTTGTGTAGATCCATCTGATCAAATGGGTGCACTTCTGCAGCATCAAACTCAAACATTGACCTTTTATAATCAAAAAATGTTTTGGGTTGAGGCACCTATGCCTGTAAGTATGCCATGTGCATTCTCCCCTTCTTTGTAACAAAAGCAGAGAGAAACCTATGATGGGTTGTAGATGTCTACTTCCAGAATTGAGCATAGGTACTATTTGTCAACATCTCATTTTTCTTCTTGATTAAGTTATACTTCTCAAAAAGGTTGAGTCCTGCAGGCTCATGTGAAGATTTGGTTGTCAATGTTGTATCAATCTTCTTCTTCGACGAGGAAGTGGACATTATTTGTTGGATTCATGAAGAAAATAGTGAATGTTCTCCTTCCATTAATGTAGTGGACCGAGTCTCTTCTTTTCTAGACCTGTCAAGTGTATGATTGGTCTTGGTCCTCTTTCTATAAACCTGGAAATCCTCTGCTAAGACTTCAGTGACTGAGGGAGATACCTCTTTTCTTATCCTCTTCTCTACTGGTACCTGAGGAGTAGTGGTCTGTGAAATACTGGAAGGTGGAGACTATTGTTCTTTGTCTATCAGAGTGTTAGCCTCCCACTCTGTCTGGTTCATGAACTTTTCAATTTCTGGTTTTGGTACATGAGCATATGGGGAGATTTTATTCCTTAATCTAGTTTCTGAAATAATCCCACATGGATCATAGTGCCAATAGAAACTGAGGATGAACTTAATTTCATTCAATAGCTTGTTGGCTTCTTCCCTTGCAGCTCTGCTGTTGCAGATGAAAGATCCAACCTGACCTCTGATCCTGAGTTGTTGTTTTTTCTTAAAAGACACACAGTGAATGTCGTCTGAATTAATCATATGCTTGATATATTCTAGAGAGAGTATCCCAACAAGCAAGTATCTGGGCAGCTTGTAGGGGGTCAACTCACATCCGTAAATTCTGATCTCTGTGTGATCTTGG
This sequence comes from Picea mariana, assembly GCA_032191745.1. Lineage (NCBI taxonomy): Eukaryota > Viridiplantae > Streptophyta > Pinopsida > Pinales > Pinaceae > Picea > Picea mariana. Next base: position 7,093 of record JASDQU010307296.1, on the reverse strand, counting down.
TACAGGTACCAATCCCCTATTTTAGCAAGGTCTGATAGGTGTGTGATCCTTTGAATCTCTTCATTTATTTTGGGTTCTTTCCGTCCACTTAGCATGCTTACCACTGGGTGGTAAAATTGGTCGATGAAATGCTTAAAACTAAACTCAGATGAGTTCTTTCTCGGTAAGGACGTCCATGATGTGGCCGGTTGCGGATTACCGTCTTGGTTGAGCTTCTGCAGGAATAAAGGAAACTTGTCTGATTGGAAAAATATGAACATGTATGCCAATATTGATGAATACCTGAACATGCCTTATGTAGGAAAACTGGAGAGTTGCTCGTGCATGTTATCGGCTAGAAACTGGATGAAATTGAACTGGGTGGTGGCCTTCTCTTTGGTGGAGAAAATAGACAAAAACCCCAGGATGGGTTCGTCCACCCATTCATCTGAATAATATCCGAGAAGACAACACAGGGAGGAAATGTCTTGGTTACTTTTTACTGAGAAAATGGAGGAATGGTAGGGGGGATTTTTCTTGGGTAATTGGGCACTCTCAGGGAGGAAACGCTCAAAGATTTTCGTTCTCTGGGGAAAATACAACTTCTGGTATATTTCGGTTAGAACTTCAATGGTAAAAGGGGAAAGGGTTTTTGCTCTGGGTACTTGCATCATCTGGTCAATGGTTTCAGGTGAAATGGTGAAAAGGGTCTCTCCAGATGATGAAACAATGGCTCTCTGATTGGAAAGATAGTGCACATGGCACTTGAGGAAGAACTTGGGGAAATGGTAAATTTGGGGGAAAAGATACAGTGGGAGATTGGACTCCCAGAGTCCAATCTCATCGCTTTGGTCTAGGAACGTATCTCTGAGACGGAAATGTAATTCGAAGAAGTTGAATTCGCACTTCGGCTCTGCAATCAAGTAATATTTGTCAACCAGAGGTATCTGATCAGGTCGATGGGAGGCGGGGGGAATGAATTTTCTTTGATCTCTGACGATTTGGATTTAGTATCCATTGAACCGACTAATACCTGCAACAAAGGATTATTAGTTGCGTTTACCATACGTTAATGGTGGATGTTGATTTAGCAGAACGAAGAACTATGTGGTATGGTTGCGTCTAGATCGTGAATAGTGCGGTAATGGTGAACAAATGAAATTATGAGGATGAACGGATGTCCATTGGGAAAATGGATGACGAGTCAGCAAGCTAACGGTCATGGTTGACTGCATTGTTTTTCTAACGGGTATCTCGGGGATGAGGTGGAGGGTAATAAATGGGTAATAGGTATGAAGGTGATATGGAGGGCAATGAGTGGATAACACGTGGATGGGATGTGACAGACAATGGGTGAGTGGGGTGTGGTACGTCGGTAGAGTAATGTGAATGACGTGTAGGTAGAGATAGTGGAATGTGACGTCAGATAAGAGAGGTGGTATGAAAATGGTTTGGCGGCTTACTTAGAGTGGGCGGGGGGGGGTAGGTGGTAACTAGTTTAGAGCAAGGGGGGTCCGAGTTAACACAAATGTGCCACGTTAGGATGGGGCCCGCCGGGGAATACCACCAACTCGGACCCCCCCCCACTGTTAAAGATAGAATGGTCAGGGGAATCTGATATCATCTGTCGGCCATAGATCTGAGAGACTTTTGCTCTGTCGTTGATCTAAGCGTGCCTTTTAACATAGATCGCCGATCACTTATATCACAAAAACTTAGGATAGCGCCCTTTTATGGGTTTTTTGCATTGCTCGCCTTTTTCATTTTTTTCACCAAGGGATTAGAATACAACATTTCTAACTCAAATCCAATAATTCAACCAACTTCATGTCTGTTTTATTGAAATAAAGGAAAACTAACCTATGTCCTAATCTATTCACCTATCAAATTTAACCCAGATTAGACTATTGGGTTAAAGAATTACTCTGGTTTGGGACTATTTGATCAAATTTATTCACTAACCTATCCACCTTGGCTAAGATTAAACTGTTTAGCCAAGTTTTATTCACTAAGCCTATCAACATAAATTCAAAGGACTTGACCATGTTTAGATTGTATGAATCAAGCCATTCTTATTGCATGGGGTTTTATCATTTTTCTTTTCATACCCTCTTTTATTCTTTTTTTTTTATTTTTTTTTCTTTTCTTTTATTCTTTTTTTTTTCTTTCTTTTATTCTTTTCTTTTTCTTTCTTTTGTAAATCATTTGCAGAATGAAATATTATTTACAACAAAAATACAACAAGACTGAAAATTTATAGTCACCAGTTGATCCTATGAAACAAAGGGTTATAACAGGTCGGACTTGCGATACATAAGCATGACTATAAATGTGAACCCGTGAGTCCGGAATTGTTGGGTGCAAAATGTATATGACGGAAGTATTGGGTGCAATATGTATATCCTATAATGAATACGATATTTAATATTAATATTATATGATAGATATCATTAGTTTTACTTTATAGTTTATTTATTAATATTAATATAAAATAGTATATACAAATATATATCCATTTTAACTCTAGAGTCAATAAGGATCAATTTCTAGGTACAAACTTTTATTATCATAAACAAAATCAAAATTTACATTTAAAAACATTAAAAATAATATCGAGTAAAATTTAAATAATTGTTTATACTATTCTTTAAGTAAAAAGTGTTATAGCATTATATAAATTATTATAAAACTTGGTACAATATTATAATATTCTATAAATTACTAAAGCTCATATTGTGGTCGGGTCTGACTAGTGATACATAGGCATGACTATAAGACTACAAATGTGAACTCGTGAGTCTAGAATTGCTAGGTGCAAAATGTATATGACGGAAGTGTTGGGTGCAAGATGTATATCACATAACAAGCGGGACATGAAAAATGAAAAATAAAAATAAATATGAATAATTAATTGAATAAAATTTAACAAAACATTATCACATATTAATAATGAATCCGATATTTAATATTAATATTATAGTATATATATCATTAATTTTACTTTATAGTTAACTATTAAAATTAATATAAAATAGAATATACAAGTATATATCCATTTTAACTCTAGAGTCAAGAAGGATCAATTTTTAGGTACAAACCTTTATTATCATAAACAAAATCAAAATTCCAAAATTACATTTAAAAGCATTAAAAATTCTATTATGGTACAATGTTATAATATTCTATAAATTACTAAATCTCATGTTGAGATCGGTCGGACTCACGATACATAAACATGACTATAAATGTGAACCCGCGAGTCCGGAATTGTTGGGTGCAAAATGTATATGACAGAAGTGTTGGGTGCAAGATGTATACCACAGAACAAGCAGGACATGAAAAATGAAAAATAAAATAAAATATGAATAGTTAATTGAATAAAATTTAACAAAACATTATCACATATTAATAATTAATACGATATTTAATATTAATATTATAGGATAGATATCATTAATTTTACTTTATAGTTTATTTATTAATATTAATATAAAATACTATATACAAGTATATATCCATTTTAACTCTAGAGTCAATAATGATCAACTTGTAGGTACAAACCTTTATTATCATAAGCAAAATCAAAATTTTAAAATTCCAAATTTACACTTAAAAACATTAAAAATAATATTGAATAAAATTTAAATAATTGTTTATACTATTCTTTAAGTAAAAAGTGTTATAGCATTATATAAATTGCTATAAATCTTGGTACAATGTTATAATATTCTATACTAAATCTTATGTTATTGTCGGTCGGACTCGTGATACATGACTATAAATGTGAACCCGCCAGTCCGAAATTGTTGGGTGTTGGTTGCAAAATGTATATGACGGAAGTGTTGGGTGCAAGATGTATATCACGAAACAAGCGGAACATGAAAAATGAAAAATAAAAATAAATATGAATATTAAATTGAATAAAATTTAACAAAACATTATCACATATTAATAATGAATACGATATTTAATATTAATATTATAGTATATATATCATTAATTTTACTTTATAGTTTATTTATTAATATTAATATAAAATAGTATATACAAGTATATATCCATTTTAACTCTAGAGTCAAGAAGGATAAATTTGTAGGTACAAACCTTTATTATCATAAACAAAATCAAAATTCCAAATTTACATTTAAAAACATTAAAAATAATATTGAATAAAATTTAAATAATTGTTTATACTTTTATTTTATTTTTCAGTAAAAAAGACGGTTCCTGCTATATTAAGTGGCAAAAAATACAACTATGCTTAGGCTGCCAGCTATTCTGTCGATTTAGCGAAAACCAGAATAACTAGCAGCCAATGTTATCCTTGTCAAAAGTAGGCGGTTCACCATCTGTCCTGCCCATAGGAAACCAGGACGGATGACGTTCCCTAGTCTCAATTGTAACTACAGTTTTACAAGATGCAACTAGAAGCATAAGCATAACCCTAAGCAATAAGACTAAAACCAGAAGCATAACCATAGAAATTACCCGGTGGCCTCAGGGGTGACCATGTCGACATCATCATCCTGTACTCCTTCCTGCGTTGGCATCACCAAAGGTTGCGCTCAAGTTGGGCATCTCTGCCCTACTGGCGCGTT
>JASDQU010307295.1:91521-104359 GCA_032191745.1 Picea mariana | reverse complement strand
TTCAAACCATGCATTAGTAAGTATTAAGTTATGCTTGTCAATGATTGGTCTTCGGAGTGGAAGAGAGAGTGCGTGTGAATAAAGTCTGAAGTTGTCAGAGTGATGGCATGGACATTATAAAGTTTAAATGTATTTTAATATCACCCCTTCCATTTCCTGATTGGTTATCGGAGTAACGAGAAGGGTACATGTGAATTTACTCCGAAGGCTTCAACCTGTGATGAGATATGTCTTAAAGTTTCAATATATTATAATAATAAAACCCTATCCTCTTGTGATTGGTGGTCAGAATGCTGAGAGGAACGCATGCATTTCAAGCCCAAGTTGAAATAAAAATTAATGCACATCGTAAATGAACACACCCTTTGTTTAAGTTGAATTCTTTTGGATTTAACTATGAAGACTTTGGAGCTTGACTCATAAGAGTCTGGAATACCACTCCGAAAACATTGAATTTAATAGTTATAATATTGTAATATTATAAACATTTAATACTTCATGTAAAGTAGGTTTGGTTTACCTGAAATAATATGTATTAAATAGTGGCCAGGGTTGAGATAACATTTAATATAAAATAAATGGGCATGAGTTCCCAAACCTTTTGGAGCTGACCACTTTTGGAGTTGACTTTGGAGTGTTTGGAGTAAAAACTCCAAAGGGTTCGGACTACATTCTTCGAAGAGTTCTACCTACTTTAGTTTGAATGTATAAAGTTGTAGAAATATAATGTTGCACGTGAAGGAGGATGGGATTATTTGGGATAAAATTTAATATTAAATATGTTTTAATCCCTTTCTTTTCATCTCCCAATATTTATGTGTTTAAATTAAATTACGTGAAATTTGGTAATGAGTTGTGTTCCGGGGAGGAAGTAAACTATATACATTAATTAAGTTTAATCAATTTAATTATCTTGTGGCCTGACTAAGTAATTATCCCTAATGGGGGTTTAATAAATAAATACCAAGGAGTTGTATTTTAGGAGGATATTAATTAAGTATCCTAAATCATCTTACGAGAAATGGACAAATGTCATCCTCTGGCCGAGTGAGCATATACACATTATGGTGATAGGGAGATTCGTAATTGGTACATGTTTCAAGTGGATATTGAGTCATGTGTTATTTCAAGAGATTATGTATTAACGTCATGAATGGGGTGGCCTACCAGCGAGGTAGCCAGGGTGCCCTTAGGATGACATATTTTGATCATTAATAGGTTGACAAGTTGAGTGGTTTCCAGTAGGAAAAGTAAAAATTAGGTGTTGAATGGATCCCAATTGTAGGTTGGGAGACCTTGTGTGCATCGAGACCATCCATCGAGGAATAGAACAGATGAATAGAGAAGAGATAAGAATAAATCAAAGATTAAAGTTGGAGAATAAAGCGGGCAAAAAGGGAGGATGACAACCCAACGTTCTAAAGATATAAGGATGTGCAAAAGCGGGAAGAAAAAAAATCAAAGTGAAAAAGTAGCATGCATATGGAAAATCAGATGAAATCATCCCAAACAAAAAGTTATCTTGAGTTATCATGTATTGTAATAGTGCTTTGGGGATTAACAAAGTAGGGTTTTAAGCCCTAGAAATCATCTATAAATATTTAATGGGTTGGGTGTTGGTTGTGGGGCCTGATTATATTCTTGTTTCATAGGTCTTTGTTTTCAGTTGTGTGTATACCCCATGAAGACTGTACACCCCAAAATAGTGTACACCCTTCCACGCGGGGGAATTGCAGGGGGGATTGCCCCCCCTGCGGGGTCTAGGGGCAAGCAGGCCCCTGGTAGGGGTTCAGGGGTGAAGCCCCCGAAGGAAAAATATCCTTGTAAATGTATATTATAATTTTCATATAAATTTGGACCATTCATTATAAATTTGTAGATCTTACGGTAGAAGTTATGTTAGGGTTATTTTCCCTAGAAGTAAACTCTCTTTTATGAGGGAAATGTATTGTGGATAGGCATCATTTTGAATATTGTATTCTGAAGAGAGGAGACTATGAGAGAAAGAAGAGGAAGCTATAGTGGGTGTGTTGTAGGTTGTATCCCTTCATTTGTTGGATAATAAAAAGGAAGGACCTGGAAATTTATTTGGTGGACGTAGCCCACACTAGGTGAACCACGTATATCTGTGTCTTTATTGTATTGTGTATCTTATGTGTTTTATTTCCACATTTTTTTTTTATTTTATTGCTCCACAATCCTATTTTTATAACATTGGGAGAATAGGGGTTCCATTTTTTATGAGTTCTGCTAGGTTCTGATATGTGCTGTTCTGCTGAGTATGGGAGTTCTTCTCGAACGATACTAAGGAGATGATGCAGAGAGAGAAAGGCTTACACTGCAGAGCGGCAATGATAGAAGAAAAAGATGATAACCATGATGTATCTTTATAAGCACAGTGTGCAAGCCTGAAGCAATTACCAAACGCATAATAAAGAATTTAATCATTGTGGACGTAGCCCAGAGTTGGGTGAACCACGTTAAATGTTGTGTTGAATGTTTGTTGTGTTATTTTTTATGGAATCTCTTTGGATGCATATTAGAGTAGATTTTTCTTATGCGTAATTATGGTGCAATAGTTATGGTTGTTACAATAATGGGTTTATGTTGTAATCTGGAACATAATGGTAATATCAACCTGAAATTCACTAAGTAACTGAAGAAGAGCACTTGCATAATAATGCGCACAAAACAAATGATAAAGAATGAATAGAATACTCACCTCCCATTCCCTCACTACTGTAGAAACCTGGTTCCTGCAATCCCAATAGATACCTCGAGTGAGACTTCATCTGCACATACAGGTGATGTAAAAAGGGCCCATGTCTGAAGGGTTTTTTTGGTCAATGATAACTTGAACCTAGGGTCTTACAACCACGCGCAACCTCAACAAAGGGTTTTGTTGTCGGGACACGAATTCTATGATTAAGGGAATGTTTTGGAGGTTGACTAAGAAGTAAATTTTAGAATGGTTATAAAGTTAGGAATGAGAGTTTTCCCAAAAATAGAATAGAAACCCTCAGATGAGTAACAAACAGTGGATGCAAAGGTATGTATTCACAGATCTGCATGAAATTTTCTTTGGCAAATTTCCAATTATTCTGATGGAGTGGTTAGAAATATTATTGGAGAATACTGGAAGGTATCGAGATGCAACACCAAGGAATTGGAATCGTGAGTTGGTAAGAAAGTTGAATTTTGTAAGTAATAACACTGCTTGCATAGTTTATTTATGGTTGGATAGCATATTAGGAGGATATGTTACAAAGTTCGTAGTAGATTGTACCCAGTCATACAGTGTTGCAGAAAGAGACTTCTTCAAGGGTCTGAGAGGAATGTTCATGAAATCATTGAGTATGTGGATAAAGATGTTGTTATGTGAAAAGTGTGTGATGACCATGGAGTCTGACTACTAAAGGGATTAGTGCACATAGGGGAACCAGGGGATGACAAGAGGATAGTATGATGACAAGAGAGAATGAAGGGAGCAATGAAGAAGGAAGCGAGGGAATGAGGATGTAGAGAGATGAATAAGGTATACCAAAGGAAGAATAAGAGTTTGGAGAACTACGCAAAGGAAGGATGTACAAGATGCGAAAGCCTGGGGTTGAAAAAAAAAGAGCCTCACAATGAGCCAGAGGGGAGAGGACATTGTGTAATAATCCAAATCATTGAGATACCACACATAATAGGAGGGGAAGAGGAGTTCCAGTCCATTCCTATAATAGAATATTCATTAATTCCTACTCAGAATGGATCTTGTGTCGAATCCACAACCCCATGTGCATCACCACAATAAAAAATAACAGTTGAACACTTATCAAAAGAACTTATAGTTAGCAAGGGAGGAGAGACTAGTAGAAATCATAGTAGTGGAAGCAGTATGCAGACTCAGATTCAAAGAGCATCACAAGGAGGAGGGACTACACAAAGCAACATTGTAAGGGTAGACAACACCCTTAGACTACCTGAGTTCTAGGGAGTGGGTCAGAGGAATTAGAACAACATCTGTTTGTCTGCAAGACAATTCGGGATGTTAAGAATGTCCAAGATGAGGTTGTGAAGATTGCACAGTTGGAAACAACATTTAGAGGTTGTGCGCTATTCTAGTACATGAACTTGCAGAGTACCACACCTACAGGACAAACCAGGACATTATCAAAGATAATTACAATCATTGCTAAAATATTTTAAGAATCCAAAGTTGGAGTCAGAGTACATTACAGAATTGAAGGATATTAAACAGGTGTAAGCAAAGTTGGTATGGGACTTCGATCAAAGTTTCAAAGACCTTATGGGTAGCCTAAATTTCTATATCCATGATCAACAACATCAAGAATGGTTTATTGTAGTATTTCTACTGCACATTCGTAAGCCATTGATTCAACTAAAGGTTTCGTCGCAACCCGAGGATCTGGAAATTGCAATGAAATTGGAATCATCCCCTATAGGATACAATGGAGGGATGGTGCAATTTTAGACTCAGTCGGTTTCTTTGATGATTCAACTAGAAGAACTTACAAAAGTAAAAGAGAAGCGAGAACAAGTCTGGTGTACCAAGTGTAGCATTGAATGCCATCACAAGGAGGGATGTCCAACATTCAAGCAATATTTTGCAACTAGGGTGTTGAATCCATTACTAGGAGGGGGTTATTGCAAGATATGTAAGAAATGGGGATATCATCCAACTGAGTGTCCATTACTACAAAAGTATCAAAGTACACCAAGGAACTTGTTTTTCAATTTTTGCAAGTTGTTCGAACAGGAAGAGAAGGATTTTCTCCCATTCAAATTGATGAGGGAGCGTACTTTAGATACGTACAGGATTCAGGAGGAGAATGTTGTGAAAAAATGAGGTGGTCAACAATATAATAACTAGAGAGGATTTACTCCAAGGAACATAGTAAATTTTGGTAGAGGTTGAGGCAGAGGAGGAAGAGGATCAATAATATGATATAGTTGTAATCAACCGGGGCACTTAGCCCACGACTACCCGAATCCGTGTACAACATGCACATACTATAGAGCACTAGACCATGTGATAGAATATTGTCCTCAAATATTTGCAAAATGGTAGGCTAGAGGGAACCAGAACCTGAATCCAAATCAAAATGTGCATAAAATATCAAGCGAAGAATGCAATGAAGGGCCAAGAATAATAGTTGTTATGTGGGGAGGACCTAGAACAATAGCGGATATGAAAAATGGAGGGAAGCAGGATGAGAAATGGGTAATGAAGTGAGCAGGACCCATTCCAACCTTTTATCCTTAGCAAGAAAAGAAGACATGTTAGAGGGAAATTAAAGAGGTACTTGGACAGGATTGGGGAGCATCAACATCATCTGCACCTCATGTTGGAGATTGTGTTGTACTAGAGAAACCAAATGGGAAGGTAAGCATGATAAAATAATTATTGAGAAGTTTCATAGAGATAATGGAAGATGAAACTGCACTAAAAACACTATATGACATGATTGATCATTGTATGCAAGGAAGGGAAAATCCCATCATGGAAAGGGTGGTAAATCATGTACTACACAAAAAGAGGACCAACAGAGAATTCAGATTCAATGCATAAATTGGGGAATATGATATGGATAATTTTTTATTGGACTTGAGGTCTGATGTGAATGTATTTCCTAAACATACGTAGGATATTATGGGAAAACCCAAGCTAGTGTGATCTCTTGTGTAGTTAAGGCTCGCAAATCAGCAAAAAATAGTACTAATTGGTCGATTGACAGGAGTATCTGTGAACATGGATGGGGTGCGCAGTGTGGGAGACTTTGAAGTTATTGAGATCATGGATGAAGGTCAACCATATCCAGCATTGATGGGACTGAAATGGGAATTTGATAATCAAGAAAGAATAAACCTGAAGAGGAGGGAAATCATATTTGAAGTCAGATATTTGAGAGTTATTGGACCATTGGACCCAATAGAAAGAAAGCGATACATAGATCCAGCAAGAGTAAACAACATTGACAATTTATATAACATGACTACACATGTGGATGATTATGTAAACCCTATTGCATATGGTGCTCTAAGTTGGAGAAGTAGCATTTCATGTGCTTCAAATTTAGAGGAAGGTCTAGAGCATTGGTAGTAGAGGATGCATGAAGTCTCAACTAGACAATGTGCATGCATGACTCGATCCTAAAGTTGTATTGGACAAGAGCTATGTGATCTGCCCAGGTATGATGGATTGATTGATATAAGTTTTTTTGTAAAGGCATTTGAGTTGCAATTACCCAAACAACAAAGGTTGTTATCACTAGATGTTTTCCTAAAAGCAACTCCAACCAGATGGTGGGACGCACACAGAGAGTGGATGAAAGGTTGGTCATAGTGTAGAAGAATAATAAAAGTAAGGTTTAGTACTAAGATATAAACTATTGTGTAGAAATATACAAGAGAGAGTGATCTAGTAGGTCATGTTGAGCAATCTAGGACCTTATGGAGTTCAGTACCGGAGACAGAATGGACACACAGATTTATACACATGCTAGACACAATTCTGAAGAACTGGTATTTGGAATTGAAAATGTGCATAGATACAGTAAGATGGGATGAGTTGTTCCAAAGGTTTAAGACCACATTTACATTTTAAATTGAATCCCCATTGATAGATGTAGCTCTACAGGATATCCTAACTAAGATCTTCTCAGAAGAAGGGTCGATGGAGGTGGCACCAATATGTAGTGCGCACATAACTAATATGACCATCCATGAGTTATTAGAGTGATACAATGTTTCTAAGGAAGAACAGGATGAATAATATCCCAGGAATGTATAAGTACCTGAAACAAAAGGAGAATGAGCATTAGAAGGGATAGATCTTGAGTCTGTCGCATGCACACATCCTATAAAAACATGGAAGCTAAACATTGGGATGACAGGGAATCCAAAGTTTGTATAGATAGGTAATTAATGGAGTGATGAGACAGTAGAGAAGATTGTAGACTTGCTACGAGAATATTAGGACATATTCCCAACCACATTTTCGGAGATGAAGGGGATCGTTGGGGACTTAGGTGAGATGAAGGGGATCATTGGGGACTTAGGTGAGATGAAGATTCCCTTCAAAAAAAGGTGCTAATCCAATGCGAAGGAGACCTTACAAGTTAAATATAAAGTATAAAGAGAAGGTGAAAGCCAAAAATAGATATAATCTTGGGCGTATAGATCATTGAACCAGTGGATCAGTCTGATGGTAGTGCAAGACAACAATACAGGAGGAATTAGGATTTGTGTGGATTTGAGGAAGATTTATGATGCATGTTTACATGACCCATTTCCAACATCATTCATAGATGAGGTATTGGAGAACGTGAGAGGCCAAGACACTTACTCATTCACAGATGGATTCTCGAGGTACCACCAGATAAAAATTACACAGGAAGAATGGTACAAGACTACTTTCATGACAGAGTGGGGAAGTTATCAATATACGATAATTCCCTTTGGACTGAAGAATTCCCTTGTAGTGTTTTCCATAGTTTTGGTTGCAACGTTCAAGGAATTTATTCATAATTTCCTTGAAGTATACTTAGACGATTGGACTATGTTCATCCTATTGAAGGCTAAAATAAAAATTACTCAGTTTGATGTTGGATAGGTGTAGACAGTGTCAAATTTCATTGAACTTGAAGAAGTGTATTTGTTGTGCATCGTTTGAAATTTTGTTGGGCCACATAGTTTGCAAGCAAGGATTACTAGTGGATTCAGCCATGATTGCAGTAAATATGGATTTAGAACCATCTACATCAGTCAGAAAACTGAGGGAAACTTTGGGTCACACAGGATATTATAGGAAGTTTATCAAATGATATGTGCATATCACAACACCAATGGAAAAGTTGTTAAAGAAGGAAGCAAAGTTCTAATGGAACGAGGATTGTCATAAGGGCTTGGACAACTTAAAGAAAAAACTAGTAATTATATTGATTCTGATCTTTCCATATTGGAACAAGGAGTTCCATGTCCATTTAGATGCATATTCCATAGCGTTAGGCATAGTATTATCTCAACTAAGGGAGGGAGACATAGATCACCCAATTTATTTTGCAAGTAGAAAGTTGTCCATAGAAAAGAAGAATTACACCACTACATAACAAGAAGGATTGGTAATGATATATGTGCTACAAAATTTCAAATATTATTTATTGGGGTCTCACTTTAATATGTACACAGACCATTCTACATTAAAATACTTAGTGAACAAGCCAGTGTTGGGGGGGAGAATATGCGGATGGATATTGTTGTTCCAGGAATACAATTTTGAGGTTGTGGTGAAACTCGAGAAGTTGAATTTAGGGCCTTATCATCTATCATGCATATTCTCAAGAGAAGATGTAGGCAATTTAGATGAAAACTTACCATATGCACAACTATTTGCAGTTAAAATGGTGGATTATTACTTCCCGGACATCGTGCAATTTCTAAGTATAGAAATGGATCCATTAGAGATGATAATCACACAAAAGAAACAAATGGTATTCAAAGCAGCGGATTATTAGTTGATTGCAAGGAATTTATACAATTTGGGAGAAGAAAAAATACTAATATGATGTGTGTTGGAACATGAAAGATCGATGATACTTGCAAAAGCACATGACAATATTGCAGGAATATATTATGCAGGGAAAGAGACTGCACAAAATATTTTTTGCACTAGGATCTAGTGGCCTACACTTCACAAAGATGCTAAGGAATATTTGTAGTCATGCAATGTATGTCAAAGAGTGGGAAATCCATCTAGGAGGGATGAAATTCCTCTAAACCCACAGGTGACTTTGCAAGCATTTGAAAAATGGGCTAGAGACTTTATGGGGCCAATAAAACCATGAGCAATAAGATCAAGGGTAAGGTACATAATCACTGTGACAAAGTACTTGACAAGATGGGAACAAGAAGCTCCAGTTCTAGATTGCACCGCAGAGACTGATGTAAGGTTTTTGTTTGAGAATGTAGTCACACGGTTTGGGTGTTCGCACATATTACTCAGTGATCAAGGAACCCACTTTATGAATAAAATAATTGCAACATTGATTGAGGAATTTCAAATTCATCATAAAAAATGTACCCCATATTATCCTGAGGCCAATGGGATAGTGGAAGCTTTCAATAAAATCTTGGATAATTCTTAGACAAAAATATATAGTGTGGGGAGAGATGATTGGGACTTAAGATTTCCTATAGTTTTATGGGCGTATAGGACTATGAGTAAAAATTTGGCAGGGCAGACACCTTTCAGATTGGCCTATGGGAAAGAAGTAGTGATTTCGATGGAGTTTATTCTACCTAGTCTCTGCATTACATTGATCACTGATATTTCGGACTCTGAAGCAATAGAGGAGAGACTATTTCATTTAGTATGGCTTGAGGAATATTGGTTTGTCACAGGTTTCCATTAGCAAATTCAGAAGGCACAAGAGAAGGCATGGCATGATATACACATTAAACAAAAAAAGTTCCAAGTGGGAGACTTAGTGTTACTTTATGACAGTAAATTTTTGTAGCATCTAGAGAAGTTTAGAATGCACTGGTTATGACCATGTGTGGTTCAACATGTAACAGAGACAGGTGTTGCGCAGCTGGAAACCTTGAATGGGGAATTCCTTGGAGGAATGGTGAATGGAAGTCGACTGAAACTCCATAGAGACGATCGATAGTCGACGCAGTAATCTGGGTTGCACCATACCACATGTATCATAGTAAATGTACTATAGTGGGAAGGAAAAACATAGAAAAACAAATAAAAAGTAGAAAAAGGAAGAAAGTCAAAGAAAAAGTAGATATAAAAAAATAAAAATATTATAGAGTACAAGGCATAAGAAATTATGCAGAAGGAAAGATTATCGCACATCAGGATAGAACTACACCAATTAAGAAAATAAAGCACGGAAGAAAAGGACTGTGAAGCAAACAGATGCAAAAGCAAGAATAGTTGCGCAGTTTGGCACTGATAAGACTGTTAAAAGAATTAAATTAGAGAAACAACAACTACATAGGGGTAATGATAGGTCATAAAGACATTGTAAAATATTAAATGAAAAAAGTCGTCGAAACTCATGATAGATTGGTAGTACAAGGAAAAAATCACACAACGGATTTGGTAATAAAGTCGCATTTATTTAACCATTCATCAACCATGTTGGCGGATTAGACAAGTGATTTAAGGTGTGAAGAGACATGAATTGTTGGAAATAAGGCACAAAACCCGTTGAAGGTCGTTAAGCATAAATAATTGTTATTAAGAGTTGCATGCAAGAGAGAGTGAACCAAAGAAAACCAAAGTGAACCCAAGTGACTCAGAGTTGAACTACAACTACAAAATAAAATACATAGAGTAAGTAAAGGAACCTATCGCACAAGACAATGGCCCTGCCAAAACTTGGAGCAACATCAACAATGACATGAAAGCAATCAAAATGACCAATAGTTACACCATAGGTTGAGGAAATACCTAGACCTTCAGCTTCGGCTTCAAAATAAATCTTCCATTGATATTCTATCCCCCCGAGGAAACACAATGCACCACAAGTCAAAGTACCAACAGATGGGAAATAACCACTGGAAACATCACCAGTCTCACCGGGTGTAATCATAGAAGGATACATGCTTGTCAAGGTGGCCTCCCTCAAATTTGTAGATCATAATATCGCAGACGAGAAAAAGTTTCCCCATCTCACCAGGGAAAATTAATTGTGTGCTAATATCGTACCAGGAACAGGAGCGATAGTGTTGGATACACATGTGTGGGAAAAAGGACTAGAGAAGTTGGGAATATTGAACCTATTGGAGGTTCCACACTTCGTACTTAGCCTGAAAAAAAATGCATGCGTTAAGATATTTCTCGGCTTCGTTCATTGAGGGACATTGTGGCTTGACCCACCAATGTCAACTGATACTACGTTGATTGCGCAGATAACAGGGATACCAAAAGAAGGACATGATCTGACCACTTTTTTTAACAAGGTAGGAGAGAGATCCCTATCAAAACAAATGAAGGAGAAATTTCACACCTTCAGGGGGAAAAGAGGATTGGATGTCACGAACATCAATGATGACAATTTCTGGTTTGCAATGTAGGTATTGGCCTGCAAATTTTTGCGCAAATGTCGTAAGGATGAAGTATCGGCTGCATTGATTGCAACCATAGGAAAATGCTCTGAAGGGGTCCAAATGAATTGGACCACCTTCTTAGTCAATAAATTTTTAACAAATTGTATCGAGGACCAAGAGAAGGGTACAAAATTTCATTATGAGTGGATTTTTATTTTGATTACACTGGTAGGATGGAAAGAACTAGGTTATTACCAACACATGGGCACATCTGGTAGAGGTAGTATGGTCGTGTGGTATGCCAACTTATGGCATACACCAAACAAAAGGAGGCAACAGGACAATAATGTTACATTTTTTGTATACTTTGATCATATCATATATCTAATCGAACATACACTATGCATCTGATCCAAGACAGTTGAAACCTACAAGGACATTGCACGATTTAAAGTGGGCATGCACCATATGTATGTGCAACAAACGAATGACCATGCACGCCAGTGGTTTTCAACCAACTATAAGTTGAAATAAAAGGATGTATTCATGATCGTGAATGATTTGGAATATGGGTGGAAAAACCCAGTAGAAAAAATAGGGCACCTAGAAGATGAAGAAGAATAGGATAAGAGTGATGAAGAACTGGATGAGAGGAAGGGGAATGACCATAATAATGTCACAGGAAACACGCTTGGCCCATCAACATCAGAAGCACAATAGAAAGTCCCCACGGCAAGAGAGAAATGAAAGGATAAGGGGAAGGAGCCAATAGGAGGGGCACACAAGAAGACTAAAGCACACAAGGAACCCCTTGTTTATAATTTGACCAATGATAACATGGACCAAATCCGCTACCAAGTACAGGATGTCGTGGAGTAAGTCATTGAGGAAAGGACCAGGAAACAAGCATAGAAATAAAAGAAGGTTCAGAATCAGTTGGCATCACTACAAGGGCACTTGGAAGCATCCAACATAACAAAAGAGCACAGGAAAGAGGGAGGAACATCCACAATTCCAGTGAAGAAAGCATAGACTGCTCATCTAGTATTAACCCCGCTAGAAGCTGGGAACAAAACACTAGAAATTAAAATGGATGCACTAGAATTCCCAATGAAAGAACTACAAGAACATGTGAATGCGCTAAGACATCTGAGCACAGTGGTGTCGCAGATGCTGATACACAAATTACAAGACTTACAAATAGGCATGTTGCAATATATTAGGATTCGAGGAGAGGAAACTCACCAAGAACTGACCATTGTAATAGAAAAAAGGACTCAGTTACAACAACAATATGACACTGCGCTCCAACAGAAGAGATAATTTGAAGGTAGAGTGTAATAAGTAATGAAATACAAGAACGAGGCTGAGGGAAGGGGCAAAGAAATCTCTCAAGGAAAAGGACAAATCTGATATGGCACATAGAACAAAAGCGACCATCCAGATATTATACAAGGAAATTCCAGAAGTCTGGGTAGTAGTAGAGGCTACTACGGAAGAGAAGGTATTGAATATTGGCGAATTCATCAAAGGATTTTGATCGAAGATTGAGGACCTATAGTTGTGAAGTATGTCAGGAACACCACTAGAAATAAGAGCAGACATAGAGAGAATAATGATGACAGTCGTCACCAACATCAAGAAAGTGGAGGAAGAGTGCACCAAAATATTTGAAGAGAGTGTGAAAATTTGTACAGACTTAGCGGAAGATCTAGAGATAAAGGTTGCGGAGGCCAAATTAAGAGAAGCATGGAAAAAGGCCCAGAAA
>JASDQU010307295.1:47970-59648 GCA_032191745.1 Picea mariana | reverse complement strand
ATCCGGGATTCGTAATCGAAAGAGTCGTTACACCATATGTGCCAAGAACAAGTAACCTATATAAGTCTGTTGCATATAAGAAATAATTAATAACATAAAAATTCCATTTCTAAGATCTCTAAATACTTCAAAATATCCTTTGAACCTAAAAGAGAAAACTAATAATGAAACTCAGACAAACAATCAATCAAAGAGATGATGTACCAGAGAAACAAGTATGTTCATTTTAGGCACTTGTATTGAAAAGATGAACTTTAAGAAGCTTGTCTCCTGTAGTAATTAAAACAATCAACTCCAACCATTCTTGAAAAAAAAACCAACTTCAACTTCATGTAATTCAATCAAACCAACACAAGGGGAATTCAATATCACTGAAAGACTTTATTACAGCACATGAACATGAAAGATAAAGTCTCCTGGTCCCTTGCGATAATACAATCATAAACTTAAAATACCAGTCCCACACTTCAAATTATGAGATAGCTACCTTCAACATTGGATAATAAAATGTATATTCGATCTAGCACTTGCCTATACCACATAGTCTATATCGTACTCTTCAATCTAAGCATTAAGGTGTAGTTCTTTATTTTTCCTTCTCTTCCTGGATAGTTGATGTACTCACTTATTCATCAAAGGATCTACCCTTCCTATCTCATACTATCTGACCAAATTTTGTAGTTCTTGTATGGATTTTTCATCTTTAATCAACTCAATAAACGTATACAAGAAACTGACAAGTTTACTCACCTCTTTTCCATCTTCGGGTGAAGCAGACTGATCAAATTCCAGAGGAATTCCACATTCTCTTACTTCTGGTCGAACCTTTGATGAAGGAGCCTGATCTCTTCCGAATTCCTTTCTTGCTTCCTCAAATATTTGCTTCTCTTTCCTTGGATCAAACTCTTGTGTCTTCTCTACAGCTTTCCTGACTCTTGATTCTTCTGTAGTCTTTCCTTGGGTCACTCTGTCTTCTCCTGTAACATCACCTCCTCTAGTGATAACAGTGACTCTAGGATCTTCTCTGCGAGGTTCTGCTTTGATTAGTTGTATTTGTTGGTTTCCTCCTCGCTTCTCCTGAAGCTTAGCTAGCAATGTTGGACATTCCTCGATAACATGATCGAATGAGTTGCAATAGTTGCAAGTGGTACAAGGGTTCTAACAGTCCCTAGCCAAGTGTCCTAGTTGTGCTCAGTTATAATAGATGATTTGTCCTTGATATCGACCCATACCTCCTCCTCTTCCTCTTCCTCAGAATCCACCACGAGGGTTGAAGTTTCCTCTCTGAGGGGAATTATACTGTGCAATGCTTCCTTCTTGTTGTACTTCACCTTGAATTTTGTATATATCCCTCGACCTTTCATGCATGAGATCGTAAGCCCTACAATCCTTGTCATTATGTCCTACCGACTTACAGAACGTGCAATACAGATTTGTGGGTGTCTGGACATATTTTTGCAGATAGCAACATTCACCAAGGTGATGTCGATTTCTACATACCTCGCACCAGGGTAGGGTAACTTGCTTCAAGGGGCTCAAAGCTCCAGAGGCCAAGTATTCATGAAATAGGGGACAGTGCTCCTTGTCATGGCCTTATGATTTGCATCTGATACACCAAATGTCTTCTCTTTTATCGTTTCCCTTGCCTTTCTTCATATCTTTGACCTGCAGTGATAAACTAGTTGGATGACTCAAGATTTGACTCATACCTGAACTGGATTCTCCCATCGGGGTTGATTCTAATTTCTTGGCGATCTTCAGTGCCTCAGCCTGTGAAGCAATCTTTTGTTGCATCAGAGGAACTCTTATGTGTGGCAAGAGGGCAGCAATGAACCATTACTTGTTCTGCTCATCTGGGATCTGGAAACTCAAATGGCCTGTCAAGGTATTAAATCTCTTATCAAACTCCCACACAGGTTCGACTGTTCTCTGCTTGATTTCTTTTAGTTTTGTAATGCACTACGACTCTAACTTAGGCTTCTTGAATTCATAAATTAGCACAATCTTAATGGAATTCAATGGTTTAGGTGTAGCTCCTTGGACAAATTTCATCTACTAGCTCAGTACGTGATCTCTTAGGGTAGTGCTGAACTGAGCTCGTTTGACAGCTTCGTTGGTGATATTCTTAATACTCCACATAGCTTCACATAGAAACCAGTGTTGATCAGGATCTTCAGATCCATCTCCTCTAAAGGTGGGTAACCTCATCTCATCTACCTTAGATCTTCCTAGGTTTTCTAACCGAGTATGTGGTGGACTGCTAATGACAATGCTCTGAGTGTTCTGATGACTTAGGTTAATCTGGTTACTTAACATTGTTGAAGCAACAAGAGTAATAATAGTACTTACTTCAATAGTCGGCATAGTTCTTGAAGTTTTTGGCCCTTCTCAGCGAGGTTCCTCTGTCCTAGCGGGTTCTGAATGCTCTTCGTCTGTCAGATTTGCCTCTTCTCCACTGTAGAATCCTTCGTCTTCGTATTTCTTCTTAAACAGGTTCACAAGATGAACTTCTCTGAACACTCTCCCACTGCGTGTATGTCTAGCCTCTTTGTCGTGTCACTATCTGAATTTTTGAACATTAGCTCTTTCGATCTGACCACTTACTGTATCTTCAAGATGTTATTCTCATGCAATAGCATCTTGATCTTCAACTTCAGAAAATGTAAAAATTTTCCTCTAGGTCCCTTAAAGAAATATCTCTCTGCTTGGCTATACGATTCCACTCTATCAACAACAGACTCAGTGATATGCCCCCCAATGGTACAATCAAACCAGTGATCTACTGCTCTTGACACAGCATTGTCAACTCTCTTGACCTTCTTGATCAGTGCCGACATCCAAACCACAGGTGGTCTGAGTCTGACTTCGAACTGGGTATCTTCTAACCTAGCTAGCCACTCATATAACTCCTGATGAATTCCTCCAAAGAAAATCTTGTGTATATCATTAAATATATATCTTCCCAACCAATCCTCTGTACCAAGACTGGGGTTCTTTTTTTAGGCTTCGACAAAGTCCTTTTCTTGATCTTCTATCCACTTCTGAATCTTTGTCTTCGATGGAAACCACCTTGACATTCCCTCGAGAAGATTCTGGTCTTATCAACGGAACCATTTGTTGTCACAGAGGCAGACCCAGGGTTCAGCTCTAACAATGCACCAACAAGCCCTAACCACTGGCCCTTTCGGCAACACCTGCGAAGCAGATGCAGTCTCACCCGAAGTAGCTATAGGGGGTTGCAAGACACAGGTGTCTACAACCAGAGGAAATGCAGAGTGGATTCACAGCAACAACACACGGTCACCTAGTTATTCTTTATCTTCCTTAAACCCACTACGCAAGTTATATTCCATATCTAACACAACATCACAATAGCATCATATCAAATGACAGAGAACACAGCATCAATCACACATAACACAAGATATACGTGGTTCACCCTCTCCCTAGGGCTATGTCCACAGAACTGTGCTTTATGATATATTAAGATGGAAGCATACAGTTCTTATATGCACTCTTAGCTAGCAGATCTTCTCTTCTTCTCTCTCTTTCTCTCCCCTCCCTGCGCACCCAGTTGCAGGGTTGATCTTCGCACCTAGTTGAAGATCTTACAATACTAGAAGGCTCTCACACTCAGCACTTATCTCTCACACAGTTGTACTCACTCAATCACACAATAACAATAAACTTTCAGCCAACTTAGCACCCACGCATCCCAGGTCCTTTAGACCTTTATTTATACATCACAATAGCTCTTGGACACCCTTAGGTTGAAACCTAAGTGTCAAACCCTAGATACCAAAACCCTAGGTGTCCAAAACCCTAGGTCAACTTGACCTGCGTTTTCAGCGCTTCGCCAGCCTATCTTTCCTTCCTTCACACGCGGTGCTCCAAAGCATCTGTAGACATCTTCTTTCGCTTGTTGATTTGTTCACGATCCCTCTTCCTTTCTTATCTGTCATCCTCGATCTCCTAGTCCAACGGCTTGCTTTCTCTTACTTTGCACTGTCTTTTCTACTCTTTTGCTCACTTCGACCCAGTATCAGTCACTGTGTCTTCCGCGCAGTTCACATTTTGTCTTTTCTCCCTTAATATTCACTTGCTTCCATAACCAAGGGCCAACAGTGGTCCATCTCATGTACTGGTCCTCATAGTTTCCAACAGGGTAATATTGTTCCTTTACCGCATCCACAAAAAAATCCCAAGTGCGCTCGGCCCCACATATTCCAAACTCCTCTATGGAACTTTTCTCCCAGTAAGTTTCCCACCAATGTTTGACATGGGGAAGAGCCTTAAAGAGTGTGAAGGTGATATTTTCCCTATCGGATAAATTATGAAGAGAGAAATAACCTTCTAGCAAATTTAACCATTTTTCTAGGGCATCTGCATCCATCTATCCTTCAAATATGGGAATATCAAAATTAACTTGTACCTTGAAAGGCGAGGTGCCTCCAAAGTGGTCGCTTGATTATGGGCATGTGAACGCACCAAGGGGCTTGCCCAAGTATGAAGTGACCAAGAGATTGGGGCACGCCAGCATGAAGGGCACACCAAGGTTGGATGCGTCGGTCCCAAGGGGCACGATGGTTGACGAGCACATGGGTTCGTTTGGGCGACTAGGTTCGCGAAGGGGCGCAAAGATTCATTTGAGCAACTGAGTCCACAAAGGGGTGCGATAATTTGTTTGGACACATGGGTTAATGAAGGGTTGCAACACCCCCAAATGATGTGATGGTTCACAATGGCGACCTTTGGAGTCCCTATAAGGGAAAAAGGGCGCACAACCAAGGAAGACGGATTTGGAAGACAAGGAGAGCAAGAGGAGCTCTATGGTTCTGAGGCAGACAAAGAGGGGGATCTCCCTCAAGGATAAGTTCCAAGCACCTAATCCCAAGGGGATGAAGAGAGTCAAACATGTGACCTCCCCAACTAGAAAGAGAAATTTTAAATCTAACTCACAAAAACTAACCCTCAAAACTTTTCTTAATTTAATCATTTGTTTATTTTTAAAATTATTTCAACATAAATTTCATAAATAAAAACCCAAAATAATCTGTCATAATAATATTTATCTATTACATCTATAAAAGAAAATTAATGAAAATGATGTAACCATTTGAAACGACTTCAGTTTTTTAAAGAAGACATGCATCATTAACATGGTACTTTTTTTGGTTGATTTCATTATTATGAAATAGATTCCTAAATGAAGCACACAATTCACACCGTGAATATTTGGGAGCCAACAAAAGAAAAGAAAATAAGGAAGTATATTCTTTATTGTCATGTTGCATGCCACTTGGTTACACCTTTTACAACTATTTTGTCTAAAAGCATCCTATTGGAAAGAATAATTGGGTCAAAAGCAGTGTTTAATGAAAAGCATAACTCAAGGGTCATGTGTATGTCATTCTCTTTCTTATTGCTCGATTTATTTTTTTTATCCATGCATCAACATGATGTTTTATTATATCTAATAAAGCAGTGTTTAATGAAAAGCATAACTCAAGGGTCATGTGTATGTCATTCTCTTTCTTATTTCTCGATTTATTTTTTTTATCCATGCATCAACATGATGTTTTATTATATCTAATATATTTTTATAATTGAAAATAAGGTTTTACTCATGTACATTCACAACAAAAATTATGTTTATAAATTATTGTTTTAATGTAAAGAGATATTTATAAATTATTGTTTTAATGTAAAGAAAATAATGTTTAAAAGTAATTTTTTATTTAAAATTATTTTTAAATTGTATTTTTTTATTTAAAAAAGAAAATTAAATATTTTATTTTATGGATTAAGGTTAAATGTTATTAGATAATACATAATTTTATAAAAAGTAATCTCAAAAAATTAACTTCAAGAATGATTATAAGGGATATTAGTTTTCTTGTGAATATTATTTACGTTGAAACGGTCTTTTAGTTCCCTAAAATAAGATCTAAAATTGTTTTTAATTGATTAAGAATTTGTTTTTCTTACACTTAAGGAAATAAGTTAACGACCCAAAATCCAAATGTATCTAGCAAAAGTGAAAGTCTGCCCCCTTTATAAACTACCAATGGGTCATTTTAGATGACATGGTTATCCTTAAATAATAATAATGAATCAACTTGTATTTGTAAATAGTAGTCAATGATTACTATCACAAATTAAATTTAATTTTCAAACATAGATACAAATTAAATTTAATTCTGAAACACATATTTATATTTACAAATAGAAAGAGTTATAATTATGATATAAATAAATAAAATATAATTATGGATTTGTATTTACCAATAAAAAGAATTATAATTATAATGTAAGTAGAAAGAGTATAATTATAATTAATTAATTTAATGGTTTTAATTAATACCTTGATATATTTTCTTGTTACCACATGATTCTACATGCACTTGGAGTTGTTAGGCCCAAAGGTCACTTGAAGGATGCATGCACAATTAATTTCTACCTATCATGTTCACATATATGTAGTTGATTGTGGTACTATTTTTAATTGATGATCAATCTAGTTATAAGTAGTTGGCTCTCAAGATTATAGTAGGTGTAATCTTGAAGTTTTGTAAATGTTTATAATTGTTTAGGTTTATCGTTTTGCTATTTTTAAATATAAATCGTTTTTATTGATGATACATATATTTTGTTAAATACTATGATGTAGTATTTAGAAGAAAAAAAATTATATTAATTATATTAAATTTAAATTTAAAAAATATTTAATATGTCAAAAATTATTTTATTATAATTTTATTAAAAATTTAATATGTTGAAATTTATTTGATCTTGATATTTATTAAACATTTTAGTTTGAATTAATTGTTTATGATTCATTACAATTACTTATTTTTAAGTTAGTATAATAAGTTATTAGTATTTGCTTTATGAAGGAGTGCAAAATATTGATCTTGATATGTATTAAACATTAAGTTTGAATGGAGATTTATTACACTTACTTATTTTTAAGTTATTAATATTTATTTTATGAGGGAGTATATTTTCATTTGCAAAATAAAGTTTTTTTTTTCTGACTTTGCATTAAATTAATTTTATGTTCTAAATTTTTATAAAATTGTTTAATGTTTAAAAAACAGTTATTAAATTCATTTTTTTAAATTAAAATAAATTTTAATTTTTTTTAATTTTATTATTTTTATTTTTTAACTAGTTAAAAAGGTTATTTATAGGATATAACTAGTATTATTTATAAAATTAAATAAATATAGCATTTAATATAATATTGTGAAAAATGTTATGTAGTAATTTTCACATTTCATTGTTAATTTTTGTTTACTCAAAGATAAAAATAAAAAAAAAAAGGTTTTTGTCAATTTTCAAGTGATATTTTGATTTTAATGTAATTAATTTTATATATTTTTATTTTAATATTTTATGAGAATAAGTACTTATTAATGAGTTATAAAGTTCTTATGTTCTTACTATTTCTTGTTTACTTTTTCAATTTCTATATTCAACTATTTCTTGTTTACTTTCTCAATTTTTATATTCTCAATTTTTATATTCAACTTAGTGTTGGTTACTTTGTGTCATATTCACTTGTTTAATTAATATAATATACGCACCTTTATGTTGGTTACTTTGTGTCATATTCACTTGTTTAATTAATATAATATACGCACCTTTACATTATTTATTTATTTCAACAGTGTTCATACTTACCTTGTCACCATTATTTGAAGTCATAGCAAAATAAGCGAAAAAAGTTCGACGCTTGAGCGAATACTCTTAACCTAACATGCGTTTACAGTTGCTACACCTAGGGTTCATTCAAAGGTCTAATTTGCCATGACACTGTGATTTGATGTACATTATGTTTTGATGTATTGTGTTCGGATAGGTCCTCGACATCGACATTGGAATGATGGCTCCTAGATGAACTCATAGATTATTTTCACCCAACGTATCACATATAATGTCGACGTATTTGTTAATAGGTTGTTGACAACTTTTTATTATTTTGTAATTGGATTATATAATGTTAAGATTATTTATACAATCTTTGAGATTATTGTATGAATTGTTATTTGTTATAGCCCCTTGAGATTATGGCTATCAATATATAGTAAATCAATTAATGTTGTATAGTTTGAGATATCTACTAGTCAATCTAAAGGTGCTTTAAATCGAATTATATATATCGCAACCTATACAATATTAATTGTTATGCTACATAGTGCATATTGTTTTCTTGAGATCGCAATAGTTGCAATCTTGAGTTTTTGTGGATGCCTAATGTATGTTCATGGCATTTGCCTTTGGCTTTGGGTGTCCTTGATAGGATTGTTGGTCCTTTATGTACTTTGATGCTTCATGGGTCCTTTTAAATATTCATATATATTATGGCATAAATGTATCTTTTTAAGTGATACATGATCATAATGTGTGTGTATGTGTGTTATTACATCAAGAGATGTATCTCACAATTTAATGAGGGATTGTAATGTCCATCTATCTATTTAGTTCATAATACATATGTCACATAGAAACCAACGTAGTTCCTCGTGAAGTAAGAGGTTGATCCAGGTGGATATTGGTGGCCACCCACCTATTCCAACTGGCTCCTCCTATTTGTTTTTGTTCAACATGTTCTTCTGTACTTCTTTGTAGTTGTGGGCTCTACACTTCTGGGGTTGTTTGAAGCCCCACACATCCTCCAAGTGGATATTGGTGGCCTCTGACCTAATCCAACTGGCTTATTTTGTATGTTTTCATGTCAACAGATCTTGTTGTACTTCCAGGGCCGTTTTGGGGCCCTAAACATTGTTTTTTTTGGCTCGCCACAGGGAAACTATAAACTAGGTCAAAGTTTGACAGTGGAATGTGTAGTTCTCTGAAAGGCCTTTCCAATGGGCTATCACACACCTAAAACGGAGGTTGTATGCAAAAGTTACCACCGTGGGAAGTTGAGGTACCAACTTACACCAACTTACTCATAGGGGCCCACGTGAATTTTGGCGTTTCACCTTCTAGGGTTAGGTTTTTGGATGTTTGGAGTTTTGGCATTTATGACTAATATCAAAAGGGCCTCTGAAGCCTCATTGTAATCCATTCTTCTCAGAAGGATGCGCGTAGCATCCACATCTCTTCTCAGAGATAGCTACCACCATTCGAGCAAGTGTTTTAGTTCTACAGTTTTACAATTTCAGCCTATTTCATTATTCAATAGAAGATATTGTTCACTAGATATCTATGTTATTATTCATATCTCTGTGTTTATTATACTTAATCTATTAATCAGTTTGTTTCGCTCCTAAATCTAGATCAATGGTATCAGAGCAGTTTGCTCTTCATTTATTTTTATTCGTTCATGTCCCCGACAAGATATGGGTATAAGAAGTTGGGACTCGAACCAATCGAGCCATTGCAAGATCGGTCGCACTGATCCCGATAACAACCCATGGGGGACGAAAAGAAAGATGATGGAGCAAGAGATCCTATTAAAATGTTGCTCGAGGAAGCCCTCTCGAGACAAAGGAACAAAATGATGGACAACTTCGTGTAGATATTTCGACAACTTCCCATAGGAGAAGAATCTTCATCAAGAGGCCTTGCAACCCCCTTCAAGGTACAGGTAAATTTTGATATTCCATTATTTGAAGGACTGATAGATGCAGATGTTGTAGATAAATGGTTGAATCTGCTCGAGGGGTATTTTTTGGTCCACAATTTTTTCGATAGGGAAAAGATCACTTTGGCACTCCTCAAGGTCGTTTCCCATGTTAAAGTCTGGTGGGATACTTACTTTGAGCAAAGGGTCGTAGAGGAATCTGCAATGTTTGTGGTGGCCCCTACATGGGATTCCTTCTAGGATGCCATTAAAGAACAGTACTGCCCTGTTGGAAGCTACGAGGACCAGTACACCAAATGGACCACCCTACGTCAAGAAAGGGACCAGAAAGTACCAGATTTCACCAATGTTTTCCATACCCTGCACACCAAATTGGGTATCAAAGACTTTGAGTGTCATCTGGTGCTCAAATACTATGATTGTTTGCATATATACATTCAAAGTGAAATGGAGTTTCTGGACATCGCCTCATTGGGCACGGCTTATAGATACGCGGTCAAGATCAAGCAGAAATTTAAGCAAAAAAGGTGAGAGTGTGGATCTGGAAACCCCTCACAATCGAAGCAAGGAAAAGGTGGCCCCAACCCACACAACAAGGGCCCAAGTCAAGATGGTATCCCTTAGGAAAACCAGTCCAAGCCACAACACAAGAAGGGCAATGAAAAGACGAAGAAGGACAGGAGAAAATGGTGTGAGTACCATAAAATCCCTTGGCACAACACCGAAGAATGTTGCTCCAAGAAGTCACTCATGATCGAATTGAAGGCTTCTGAGTTAGAGGTCGATTCTGATTCCGAATCAAATCCTAAAGGAGGGAAGCGAATTATCGACTTTGAACCCAGTGCCAATGTCGCTACCACCAAAGTCCGACCAAGCGAACCAGAAGAACCAAAGGAAGGAGAACACCTCTTTCACTTGCAGAAGTGGGTAAAGGGAGCTCCGCTTCATTTCATTGTCGATAGCAGGAATCAGAAGAACCTTATTTCAGCAAAGGTTGTCAAGCGGCTTGACCTGCCAACGACACTGCACACACATCCCTACACCATCGGCTGGCTTCGCCAAGGAAGAGATCTATGTGTCGGCCAACAGTGTCCTCTTCCCTACGACATCAAGCCTTTCAAAGATGAGGTACTGTGTGATATTTCTCCCCTTGATGTTTGTGATGTTCTTTTAGGACAACCATATTTGTGGAAGCGTCATGTTGTGTATGAGTCTATACCCCGCAGTGTTATTATTACTTTGGGTAGACAATTGTACAGGCTACCAGAGGTAGCATTGCCTATTGTTATTTCTTTAATCTCTGCTAAGTAATGTAGTAAGGTCATCTCATAGACCGGGAAGTTCTTCTTCTTTGTGATCCGTGCTCACAGTAAGTAGAAGGTCGTCGCAATATCTGTGGCCTCTACACAAAGACTCTCCTTGCAGCAGAAGCAAGTGGATGGGATCATGGAAGAATACACATACATATTTTCCTCACCTACAGGTGTACCAACACACTGTCAAGTCAAGCATCCAATTCATCTGACCCCCAGCGCACCTCTACCTAATGGACCAGTCTATCGTCGCTTGCTAATGGAAAATGACGAAATCGGGCGACAAATCCAAGAGATGCTTCAAAATTTGCACATCAAACCCAGATCCTCCCCTTGCGGAAGCTCAATTGTACTGGTGTAGAAGAAGGATGAGACATGGTGACTATGCATTGATTACAGAGCCTTAAACAAAATCACAGTCAGGAACCGGTACCCCATTCCCAGGATTGATGACCATCTTGACCAACTCAAGGGGGCAAAGTTCTTCAGCAAGATTGACCTAAATTCTGGCTACCACTAGGTTCCCATCAAACCAACTGATGTATGGAAGACAACCTTCAAATTTAAAGAAGGTCTCTTTGAATGGCTAGTCATGCCTTTTGGCTTAACAAATGCATCAGCCACTTTCATGAGGTTGATGGATGATGTATTGAGACCCTTCACCAACTCCTTTGTGGTGGTATATTTGGATGACATCCTCATCTTCAGCAGAACATGGGAGGAGCACATGTGGCATATTCAGCAAGTGTTGAGCACTCTGCGGCAGCACA
>JASDQU010307295.1:4218-24047 GCA_032191745.1 Picea mariana | reverse complement strand
TACATAACAATTACCATTATATACCAATAGTCACTCATTATATACCTAAAATTAATCATATAACTAGCATTGACCCTCTCCACCAAATATTGATAAAAAAGAACTAACGATGAATATTATTGGTTTGCCTTTTGCATGAGGTTGCCTCTACCTACTCTTTCTACTCTCCCACGGGACCTTTATTTCTTTAATGCTATTAAACCTAAGATATCCTGGTGGCTCACACCCTACCACTCATGGTCAACCTAAGACCACGAGAGACTAACCAAAGTCAAATCTATCATCCTCAAATCATGTTTGTCTTTTGTTTTGTTATTGGTTAAGGGCAAGTACACTAATTAGGGCAAGGTCATATGTTGAAATTTATCACATTATTTTAAATACATAAATATATATTATAATTTATTTTAAATATATATTTTTATTTTTAAAGAAGAAGTTTAAACATTATATAATTTAAATTTTTTTTCTAATTATTATTAATCACTTACATAGTTTTTGATGAAATTGTAATTTTTTATTCAATACATAAATGGACTCGGTGTCCTCACAAACCCTTATTACATTTAGATAATTTTTTAACCAAATTTTAAGCAAAAATAATTGAAAAAATAAAAATAAAAAATCCAAACCTTAACATGTTTAAATTAGATTACTTCTAAAAACTGAATATAATGTATAAAAACATATTTTCCTTATATCATGTTTTTATAAATTTATTTATGATTGCTTTCATAGACAAATTTACGATCGTTATTTTGAAGTTACATCTTATTTTCTTCTTTTGAATTTTCTTCACACAAAGATTGGATTGCTAATGCTTTGATGCAGTTATTGATTTCTTTGAATGCAATGTTTGTGTTACTTTATTTTCATCCTTCAAATTGCATCAACATTTTGCACCTAGAGGTCAAGCCCTACAAACTCCACGTGTTTATGTTTAGTTATGACGTTGAATGAAGAAGATTTTAACGCAAATCATGGATGTAACAAGATTATTTAGAATATGGTTGGAACTGGAATGTTTTGAGTGATTGACCCTTTGGTTGTTCATGTGCTTTGGTTTGGTTAATGAGTTAGTTTTCCAAAGGAATCCATTCACATATGCTAAATGAGTTGATCATATGAAAGGTGAAAATTCAGAAATCGTGAGCTAAAAATAAAAAAGGGGATGCTCTAATACCTAGGCATGGAAAATCTTAAATAAATCCTAATAGAAGGGAACTAACCCCCATCAAACCTATAAAGAGTCATTGCTTCTCTCATCCATGAATTGATAAATCAACATATCTAAACGAAAAGGGTTGAGAAAGGGAGTAAAGCTAATAACAAGGTAATGTAGATAAACTCCACTGGGCTATGGGCACCCGATCAATAGTGGAGTGAGGTCTGTGATGCATGGTGATTCCAATGGGGCTATGGATGCTTGAGGGAAGTAGATCAACACTTCAGGGATACTCTATTCCATGCCTAGGGGAAAAAATTTCACCTCGGATTTAAATAAGCAGAGAGAATATGATTCTAACCTAGATCATTAACTCATGCTATAATGGAAATAGATGCATTATATTCATCTTTTGGTATAGCTATTGAGTTGAATAACCAATCTATAGGGGCAATCGTTGATTCCCTTACAAGAACAAGTTTTTCATGGACCTACTCCATATAGATATTTGGATTTCAATGAAAAGCAGATAAAATTATCCTTACTTCTTGATTCATAGCTCAATAGTTTCTAACAAAGATTCATGGCCTCGTTGAATGTGTCATCGTTTTTTTAGGCCTCGACTAGCTCCAAGTCCTCAGATTTGAGGACCCCCTTTATTTTTTTATTTCATAAACTTCGTCGTTAAGTTTTTACCTCTCTTATGACATACCTTCTTTTTAATACTTTGATGATGCTTACTTGTTTAGAGGATTATGAGTTTATGAATATCTTATGAATTGTGTGTGTGCTGAGGTGAAGATACTAATGGATTGGATTTTCCCTTGCGCTCTTGAATGTGGACTTAGTACTTTGTGACGTGCCTTCTTTTTAACATTTTAATGATGATTAGTTGTTTAGAGGATTATGGGTTTATGAATGCCTTATGAATTGTGTGTATGCTTGGGTGAAGATACTAATGGATTGGCTCGTGATTGCCTCCCTTGCATTCTTGAATGCAATTTTTTAGGTACTTTGTGTCATGTTATTGTGACTTGTTTGGGCTCATTTCAAATGCTTATGAATTGTGTGTATCCTTGGGTGAAGATATTAATGGACTGGCTCATGATTGCCCCCCTTGCGCTCTTGAATGCAGTCTTTTAAGTACTTTGTGTCATGCTATTGTGACTTGTTTGGGCTCATTTCAATGGTGTCTTTCTTGTCTTTTGGATGATGATTATGATTAAGGATTTCCACATGAATTGGTTTCCATCTCACTTTAATTATATGTTATTGTTTCTTGCATGAAATGACATTTGATGACCTTTGCATGCTTGCTTTCAATATTGACTATGATTTTATGGATTATGTTTGGGAAGTATTTAAAATGCTTTTAACGTGTTTTCAATACCATGCAAGTGTGTGGGCTACAAGCTTCGATCATGAAATTGGTAACATGTAAACAAACTTGTAATTTTCCGATCAATGGCCATTTAATAAAGGTGCAAGCGCCTAGATGTTGGATTAGCATATGGAGAAGTAAGAAAGATTGTGCTCTCACAATATAAAGGAAATGTTACTATGGCATAAAAGGTGATATAAGTGACACATGGGAGCATGTGGCTTGGGTTTTGTGGATTATCCAATGAAGTTACATCACACACAAGCGGCCCACAAATTTGCATCAAGTGATTGATTGAGTTCAATTTTGGAAGCCCAATGGTAAGTATGACGAGAGTGGTATGTGGAGAGGTGATATAGAAGGAAGATTTTGAAAATTTTCAAGGCACCAAAGGCTGCCAACAGAGGTCTGTATTTGACCTATTGTTAGGCACTAATTTCAAGGTTTACCAAATTGTTTTACTCATTGTTTTGGGACAGCCACTAAGTCTGATATTTCTTCCCTGAAAAACTACCTTTAGTCATGTGATTTGATGCCCATTTGAGATTCTTTTGCATGGGTTAAATGTATGGTTTAGGATGCCATAAATATTAGCACATGCATATAACTCAAAACATCAAATACCCTCTTAGGATATTTAAAAACCTATAGCTGGAAGTAATAAGCAAACCATTTCAAATATACACAAGATTTTTTGGTCAACATGACCCTGGAAAAACCCCCATGGGGAAAACCAGTGAGAGAGATAGATGTATATATGGATATCTCAAGAAAAAGTTACAATGAGAAACTGAACCAAAATAACTTGATACAAAGTAAGAGCTCCTCTCAAGCAAGACAATGGAGTTCCCTTGATTCATGCACCCTTTGCCTTGGTGCACCCTTTGCCTTGACCCTTGCATCCTTCTCTGGCCTTTAACCCTTGCTTGTTTGCTTGCCTTGGAGTGCTTGCTAGCTTCTTCACTTTCCTTGTGCACCCAAGATCTAGTAGCGCCCTTCTCTCCTTTTTCAATGTGCACTTATATCCAAGTGTGCCCTTCTACTCACAAGGAAAGAACCCTCTCTATCTAGTGCACCCCTCCTCTCACAAATGTGCCATAGCAAGCTTCCTTCTCCTTCTCAAATGCACCTATCATCATGGATGTACCCCTCTCTTAAGCAAGTGTGCCTCCTCACCTTGGATGCGCCCTCCTCAAGCTTTCATCTCCCAAAGACCTATTGCGACCTTCTCCTCTCAAGAAATGCAACTAAGTCTCTCAAACCCTCTTCCTATCTTTCTCTCCTCCACTCAACTCTCTCAAGTGAACAATGAGCCTCATCCTTTCCCTTTTGCCTCCTTTAGCCTTTCTTTGGCAAAACCTAAAAGACCAATAGTCTAGATTCAATCTAGCCAAGTCTAATCAATGGGTGAGATCTAATGTAAAAAATCTCACTTAGAAACCCACTTTACTCAAGTTTCCATAATTGTCTTTATGTCTCTTAATTCACCCACATTGTGAATTAATTGTCACTTTATGACTTAAGTGACAAATTTCACTTTATGACTTAAGTGACTAAGTCAAAGTGAAATTAGAACATAAAGTAAAGGTATAAGGGTAATAGTCTCCCCCTTTGTGTTTAGAGACTCACAAACACGAGGGGACCACTTTCCAAGGTACCCAAATCTCAACAGATTTGATCCCTAGCATATAAAAATGATTTGGAGCCTTATCTAAGCATCATCACATCATCCCTTATCATTGAAGAGCTCTCGACCAAGTTTCAATTCTAGACAATGGTGCCTAAGGGCATGGTCTTTCATCATTAAATATTAGTTTCTTAGATGATGATTAAAAATACATTAGTAATATGGATTAAAGAGCATATATCATAGAGGATGGCCACATAGAGAATTATCGATTTTAGTAAAGCAATGTTCCATGTATTGACCTCAAAGGGACAACTGAAACTTGTTTTGCTTGGGGACTAGGTATCGCTTCAAACAATAAGGCAGAGGCATATGCATTTTGGCAAGGTCTCAACATTGACATAGACATGGGTGTACATTCAATCAAGGCAATCGAAGACTTTATAATGATTAGCAATCATATGGTTAAAAAGTCTTTGACCGATGATCCAAAAATGGATAGAACCTATACAACACTTAATCTGAAAATATCCCTAAGTTCAACACCACTTTCTTATTCCAAAATCTTTTATTAACAGTGCTTATAGCATGGAAGTGATTTATTTTACTCAAACAAACACTTTCACTGATGATCATAACTTGCATAATCCATCTTACATAAGCAAATGCATAATCACTTTATTAATGCTAAAATGCTTCAATTACAATAAAAGGAATTTACAATACAAGACCTAAATATGCCTTTCAAATATGCTGCTATGACGCAAAAAAGGACATCACCCTTGCATTCCTCTCAAAAGACTAAGAAAAGTGAGTATAAAGTCGGTTATATTCTACTTACAGTGCCCCAGAATCCCCTTGGCACGCAAAATAATACAATGAAATTTTTTTCTTTGCTCGAATGCAGAATCAGAGTGCATCATTGAATTCTTGGTGAAAAATCGTGCAAAATTGATATAAAATACTTGAAATTTCGTTAAGGTGCCATTTGGCACACTTTACGGTGTAGCCTCATATCCCTTGTACCCTTAGCATGCATTACGAGACCAAAAGCTCTGCATAAAATTGTGTGTCTGAAGCCTTGGAATGTGTGTATCGACCTTGGGGTGTGTGCCATTGAATAGGGTGGCCTCCAAAACTGTACCCCAAAATAGTTGGCAACAATATGCTAAAATTAGCGGGAATCTATGCTATATCTGGAGCAGTTGGTGTAGTGGTTAAAACTGTCCGCTAGAATAGCAGATATCTCGGTTCAATTCTCGTGCATGGCATATATATGGTTATTTTGTTAAAGTTTTGGTTATATAAATTTTATATATAGTATATAGTTGTTAACTATATACTATATGTAGTATTTACATATGTGAATACCAAATCTCCGCGTCATTGGCTCCTCCGGATGCTAAGGTGTTGGTCGTGTGGTAAGATGTATGGGTTGGGGGCTAGACCTCGACCCTTTTTCTCCCTCATATAAAAAAATATATTAATTTAAATAAACAAATTTTCACTCATATGTTAAGTTATAATGTGTGGCATGTTGGTTGTGCGAGCTTTGGAGGTCATGGGGTCGATTCCCCCAGACTCCATAATAATTTTATAACACATTGACCATATAGGCCAATGGGAAGCTTCCACATGGAAAATTCTCATTGTTTATAACACAAACCATATATGTTAATGGGAAGCTGCCACGTGGCATCTTCTCATTGGCTACCTAATGCCACGTGTCAACATTTGATGGAACCAATTGTCTGCCACTTGTCAACTTGCCATTCGTCCACCTGGAAGTACGAATGCCAACTAAGTTGTAGCCACATCACCTATACGATGCCACATGTCACCCTCGAGCTGCCACTTATCAACCTGTGAGCCTACCATGTGTCTCTCTGAACCTGCCACGTGTCTCTTCAGGGTTGACTTTTGCCCTGGTTGACCTGAACCTTGACCAGACATAACTTTTGCATACAGACATTGTTTGACTTGTCGTTTGCACCATTGGAAATATGACAACGAGCTCTTCGCAATGATGTCCTTTTCTTGAACTTTTGAATGGTTGAATTTTGATCTTTTCTGACCCTTTATGGATCCCTATGAGCATTATGGATCCTCCTAGACCTTTGTGAGCATTCCTGGATCCTCTTGGATCAACCAGAGACAATCTTCTCGCCTCAATCCTTGACAGGAGCAGACAATTGGAAGGTTTCTTCTCTGATATACAATATTACCATGTCCTTCAAGAACATAACAATGAAGCAGATAGGTGGGAAAAGGCATGATCAAGCCAAAAGGAGGGGGCAATTATGGTTAATGGTGTCTTAACCCATCGAACGATACCTTAATTAATGACTTACACATCGACATGTATAGCGCAAGTTTATTATCATGGGGCAAGTACATTTTGAACCGTCATCCTTCACATGGCATGTAAGTTTATTTAGTCCTTCAAACAATTGAAATTCAATGCAATGAGATTGATTCCCCATGCTTGCATTATCTTAGCTCTATGTTCACTTGCTTTTGTTATGCCATTCCTTACCTTTTGGGCTTATTGTAGGATAATGGCGTTAAATTTGGACAGAGGTCAAGGGATTATGAAACTTTTTTTCCAAACTATAATTTTCTATGTTCTATGTTT
The DNA here is from genome assembly GCA_032191745.1 of Picea mariana. Taxonomy (NCBI): domain Eukaryota; kingdom Viridiplantae; phylum Streptophyta; class Pinopsida; order Pinales; family Pinaceae; genus Picea; species Picea mariana. The sequence goes on along the minus strand of JASDQU010307295.1, from coordinate 17,239 downwards.
TCTCTTTGGCTTATTTCAGGGTGATCAGAACCTCCAAGGGGAATTGCCTCCATGGAAAAGCATTAGTCTATTATAGGTCATTGTTGCACGTGGAATCTTTAGGCAAGATCAATTTGTGGATTATGGGTCTAGCCATTCACTAAATTGGATTGTGGAATGGAATTTGTTGATCAATATTCAGACACAGATGAGTTTGTGGGGCTCTCTAGGGGCAAGGAATTTGGTGGTTTATGTGGGAAGGGCACATAATTTCTTCACAGGTCATCAAATGGATTCAAGGGATTTGTAAGAAATTTTCAAGGTATTGCGAAACCACAAAGAGGATATCCATTGCAATAGGGCCTCTCTCTTCAATCTCGGTGCCAAAATTCATGAAATTGAGCATCAACTTGTAGCACAAGTAGCATAAATCAAAGGATCTCTAGCGGCATTAAAGCAACAATTGGTAGTGATAGAAGTTGAATGAAATCTTGTCTATAATTTAACTCTTAATCTTCAAAAGGTGATCAGGCAATGGCCTCAAATCCAAGAACCTCGGCGAATTCATGTAGAGCATGAATAAAAGAGGAATAGTCTATGCATCAATTTGATGAAGAAATGGAACCTATGAGTCAGGAAGGTGAACCAACTAGTACAAGTTTGGAGGATACCACTAGTCGTTATGCTTGTTGTATCGCTATTTTGACATCTTTTGCATTAGTAGTTGGCCTCCTTTTGACTATTTTACCCTATCCATGTACTCGACTATTGTGCCTATTACCGTATTTACTTATGTTTATGAAGCTAATGTGCCCAAACAAACTTGAAGAGGTAAAATGTTGTTAATCTTTATAATTTTCTTTGTTCTAGTAAATTAGAAAGGGTTTAGACTAATATTACTGATGAGAGATGTTCTTAGTTCACTTCTGATACCCGCAATCATTGATTAGCATACTTTCCCCCCTCCAATTGAAATTCGGCCACCCGGGTTTTGAAGCCAGGTGTCTCAAGATGGTTTTTTGTTGATCATTTCATACCTAGGTCAAAGGTATCCATATCCAGCTTGTGGTCAATGTTTCTCAGTCAAACTCATGCCAATACAGAAAAGGTAGTTTTGCGGTGTCATTTGCAACCAGATGAAGGAAAATCTTGAAAGTTCGGGACATGGGTTTTGTGTAGAACATTCTCATTCAACGGACTCAAGAGTGGTTTCCTCAGAAAGTGAAAGATATATGAGATATGAGCGGTTTTCTAAAACGAATTTTCCCAGATTTGTTGTTGTGACCATTTTCTCCAACGTCCCAGCTAAACGGATGTGCCCAACCAAGGATGAGAACTATTCTTAGATATTTTATGTTACAAGTCCTCGGGTTGATGATTTAATGTTTGAAATTTATACATATAAATATCCCCACAATGCTCAAGGTTGATTTCAATGTTTTCTCGAACTTTAAAAATTCTAGGCATTTACCATAGAATATATAGCATAAAGAAGCACTGGGTTATTTTGCATAAGGATAATACCATTCTCTATTTTTGGCTTGTAGCAAGATTTTGTATAGACTGTGTATATGCTTCTATGTTTTTACTGGAACTTTACTATGATGTAATCTATATTGTAGCATTTGGTACAAGCTTTTTCTAATACAATAAATACCCAGTTACTGCTAAAACAATTATGGGAATACTAGAAGAAGTTAGATGGATGTTTTAGGGTTTATAATTGCAACACAATAAATTGAAATTGATTGTGATCCTTGCAAGTGAAAAAATGCAAATTAAAAATTTTCCTGACAAATAGGCCATTTTGACTTCCCAGTTTATGAAAGGCATCGATTTGAGGGTGGAATGGAGCATATGATCATTGGTTGAAAATCTTATTATCCCCTCTATGCTCTCAAGTGAATGAGTTATGAGTTTATGAAGCCAAAAAACTAGGGGGTTTCATTGGTGCTTATTTTAATTATTTTATAATCTTTCATCGAGCAATATTTTGGTTTGTTTTTTACATTTCACTCAAGCTTGAAGTTGTGCGATGAATTTAGAGATTCAATTACAATGATTCTTGTCTTGGCTTGGTGCATAAAAGTCTACGAAGGTAATGGAGTTGTGGTGACTTGCCACGGTTGTCAACAAGCTGGATGAGCCAAAAACTCTCCAGACTCAATAATATGCACATAGAAGATGTAGTTTGTATTCCACATGTTGAGGTAAGGTGGTTTGAAGTCCCACTAGTGTTTTTTCAAATTTTCAACAATGTTTAATAAGCCAAATAAGATATCATTGACTTTGGGATCTTGTTAAATGTCCAACCCAACGATTTTCTAAAGGAAGGATAAATTGTTGGGTTGAGAGGCCATCGAGCCTCTGAAGCTATTGAGTTTTATGTTGGGTGCCTCTAAACCCAATGATTTTTCTTTTGGGTGTTGAACTAGGTGAAATTTCCATTCTTGACATTGGGAAAGAGACAAAACTTGTTATTTTCAAACCATAAGAGTCAAGAATGTCTAAATTGTTGGGTTAAGAGGCTAACAAGCCTATAAATCCAATGATTTACCTACTTGCCCCTCCAACCTAGTTGAGGCAAATCATCAAATTCAACATGAAAGCTACCACTTCAACCCAACAGTTTGCCTCTCTAGGTCCCCAACTCGATGATTAACAACTTCTAAGTCTAGATGTTGTTTTTCTTTTGTAACACTTAGTTACTGTTAGAATGTGTTTTAATGTTGTCTAGTGTATTGATGTAGACTTGTACCTAGTTTCATAATGATGATCATTATAACATTGTTTGTGGGGCACTTATACATGTAACCAAGCCTCACTAGACTTTTATAACATTACACATGTGCACATGGAGAGATTTTTGGGAGTTATTTGGTGGTCACCTATCTCTCAAGTAATGGTGACTTACACTCGGGGGTCATTATTATCCACCACTTCTCCCTTATCTCTTAATAACATTATTTCTTACCTCTGTGGTTTGGTGTTTCTCCGCCCTTGATTGTGCCATATGATCAATGATCTAGGTTTCTCCTAGTTACTATAATTTTAGGCAATTGGTCTTGAATCAAGTGAGGTGGAGATTGACTTATGGTATTGATCATTAGCTTGGACCTTATGGGTCCTTAGGCTTGATAATCCATATGCTCAAGAGTTCTATGAATCTCATTTGACCTCTATACATGTGTGTGCTCTAGTGATTATATTTGGGAGAGTTATTTAAAGAATATAAGGCCTTGCTTTCATGGATGTTTCCCCACCTTGGGGTTTTACCGTGTAAATTCTCTTGTCTCCTCTCTCTTATTTGCTTAGATGTACCCTTATTTTTGTTATTCTTTCCATAAGAGTTTAGATAGGCTAGATCTTGGTTATATGTTTCTACATATTTTTCCTAGTCTTTCATGGTATCAGAGCCATACATCCAACTCCTTGGATGAACTTATTTGTTCGTTGAAATATTGGATAGGAGATCTATTGTTTCCTTCCATGAGAATTCAACAATAGTGATGGAAGTTTCCTTTCTGGCATGAATTTACTAGTGGATCTAATATATTTTTTAGATCTACCAGTCTAAATTTTCAGAGCTAATTTTTTAAGCCCAATTTTTTTTTATAGATTTTCAAATCTAGATTTGAATCACATGCTTAGTTTTTGAAAATTCTAAGTTGTTTTTCCAGATCTGACATTACCATTGCATTTAGAGCATGCTAATTATTCAATATTAGCGTTCATTTCACTAAATTTGGTCTCTATTTGGGCTAGATCTAAGATCGAAGATTCATGGATGAACTTGATATCTATACAAATTGGTACATTTTTGGACTGATCTAACCATACATATGTGGTTGTAGCGGTCTAACTATCTAAAATAAACTATTTATTTACCACGATATGTCTTCAGTTGCCTCAGAAATTGAGGATTTCTTCTAGCATACATGGGTAGTCCATTCAATGTAATATATTTTTAAATTAGTTCTTCAACAATATACCAAATGAATTTCATATCAAGTAACATGCATTTGATCAAATTTTTATAGTAATATGTTATGTATTTGGTGTTTATGAGGTATTCGGTTCAAAATCCATTACCTCTCAACCTTAAACATGATTTTGTTGAATAGATTTATGTTATAGCCCTAAAATGCCCTACTCATGCATACATGGCCTTGTCCCTCTTACTTGCATATTTTGTCAAAGCACTGTTGAGAAGCTCTTCTTAAAAAACCATTTTTTAGAATATGTACGCGCCTTGATCATTACATCATGTGTACATATGCTTGTTGCACCAATGTAGCTAGCGTACATATGCTTGATGCACCATTACAGCTTGCGTATGCTTGCAAAAGTTGCAAGGAATTCGTTGAAATTCACGGGCTATTGAAAGTTTCCCAACTAACCCACCTGCTATAGCACGTCACCCAACCAAATAACCATCCTTTTTTCATATAAAAGGAGGTGTTGGGGTCTCATTTCACATCCAAGCATAAGAACAGTGAAACTCTGCCCAATTTCACTTCCCCTCCTTGCCTAAGATATTTCTGCCTTTTGTGAGATATTGCCTCAGCATTCCCTCATCGGCCCCTTCTTCCTCCATTCAAACCATTCCCTTCCATTGAGGTGATCAGAAGGTTGAGAGAAGAAGTTCATTCAAGGTGCACTTGGAGCATGGTAAAGAGGAGCCCGGACTAGGTTCGCGGAATGGTGGCCAACACAGTTTGTGTATAATCTTTGTATGATGAATAAAAGAATCACATTTTCCTGTTCCAAATGATGATGTCTTGAGTATTTTCATTGATTTATACTTAGCATTTAATATCTAACCCTAACTTATGGATAGAATAGCATGCTTGTAGTTCTTGTTTGCCTATCTTTGAATGCAGGTTAGCCTTGGGAGGAGACGTGCAGTCAGTGGAACTACCAAGCTTGAGGAGATCATCACCAGACATGGGATCAAAGGTATAGTTACCTGATCTCTTCTCTTATTTGCTTTCTTTACATTAGTTTTGGTATGTTTGGGGTAGTATAGAGAATTGATTGACTTTTAGACGGTTATTCGCTATGTCTACATCTTGAACCCTGGTGTAGTTAAATGGGGGGCTTTCCCACTAGAACTTTATCCTTTGAAGGACTTGCCACATCACTACCATGTGGAATCATCTATCCAACTAGCATGTGCCACTTCAGTAGGAATATCCAAACAAAACTTGCCAATTCAATTGCCACATGTTAATTTTACACTACCATGTGTCATTTCATATTGCTACGTTTCATTTTCAACACATGCCATGTCAAAATTATGTACATGCCACGTTAGTATTTTATACATGCCACGTTAATATTTTATACATGCCATGTCAACATTCTATACATGCCATGTTAGCATTTTATACATGCAATGTTAGATTTTATACATGTCCATGTCAACACATGGTCAATTCCATTTAGACCAATCATAATCTAGCACGTGGCATGTTTGGCTTAGCTTACGGGGATTAGCAGCAAGATTTTAAAGCTGATTTTTAAATTGCCATAATTTTGTCATTCGACATCAGTTTTCGGTGCAGTGTTTTGCAGAGTGTGTATTTTTGAGTTCTGTATAGAGTGAAATGTTTGGAGTCAATGAATTATTCAATTTGATGTTGACAATTTTCATTTGTTTTCAAAAACCCAAGGCTAGACCTCATTTTTTGAACTTGCAATGGTCATAACTTGTTGATACAAACATTGTCTTTAGTGTTTTTTTAATAAAGTGCATAAAATTTCTTACTCTATGCAGTGGTGATATTAATTTATGTTTATTTGGCCATATGATTATTGAGTTTCAAAATTGCCATGTTTCTCCTTTGTTTAATTGTAACAACAATCTACTTGAGACTGCTTCTTAATGGCAGAAATTTGGTGCTTTGTTTTGAACAATGTAATTGTGATGGGGATACCATAGAGACTCAATGGCAGTTATCAAGGCAATGCTAAAAAAACCTCCCCTTTGGGAAGTAAACTAGCACTCATTGTTGCTCGATTAAAAAAGAAAGCTAGGTCCTTCTCTAAAATATCCTTCTACCACATTGTTACGAGGAAAATCTCTCTATGGCATGGGGTAAACCACAACAAACAGAATGATTGCATAAATCCCCAAGTATGCTATATAAATGAAAATGCTAACAAGACAAGATCAAGAGCCTAACTCGTCTGAATGTTCGATGAAGACCACCATTGAGCATGCAACTCAAAGCTTTATACTTGCAACTTGTCCTCAACAACCAAGATACACAAGCATATAGTGATAATATATAATGTTAGCATATAAAATAGCATAATCCATTAACATACATGAAAAATGCGCCCATGGAATAATAATTCAAATATTTGCAAGATATCAATTGGACGAGAAAAGAGTATTTCTATTAAAAATGATCAACATAAGTGTATAAGTGACAAACTTCTATGTTGGCACATCTTGGAATCAAGAAACTAAGTCCCTTCCAGCTGGGCCTCCACCAAAGGCAAGCTCATATAAAGGAGACAATGAGGTTCTCCATCAAAGAAGGAAGAGCTTGGGCGTTGAACAATGAGTTCACACTTTAAAGGATAAAGGGATGCAAACTTAATGTGAAGTGAAAATTTCTCCAGAGTATTTTTGCTCTCAAAAGTTGAATTCTCTCCTCTCCATGGCTTGGATATGGCTCAATTTATAGCCTTCAAGTGGAACTGAAGCGCCAAGTTGGAACATTTCCCGTATATGGAAGGTCAAGGATCATGGATATCATGACGTGACATGGAAACCCAACACAATGTTTAATTTTGAGCACCAAACTTGATGTACGCGGGCTATAGTGGTGCAACCTACGTATACACATGTTGTCTAACTGATAGGGCACGTATATGTGTCCAAAAATATGATTGTTTTTCTCTGGGAAGTACAAAAGGGGACTTCAAGTCTGCATAGGGAAATGGAAAGGCCATCCAAGCAAGTTGCATGGGGTGAGGAAAAATTTTCTATAACAGATGCCCCATAGTATGTGAGTTCATAGGAGTATCTGTGATGGCAGAAATGCATTATAATTCCTAGAAGTGGAGTAATGGAGACTTAGCTGGAAGTGATAGTTGCTCGTGAGAATATTACAATCCATAATGACTTTGTACACATGGCTGCTAATTTGAATTACATTGCAGATCCATGTGGCAATATACCAAATAGTTGTTCATGGCCATGAATATGCAATACAAAGTAGACACATGCTATAGGTTGTCATAGTCACGAACAAGGCCTAGTGGAAAACTAGTCTCAAAATCAATCTGAAGATATCTTTATACAATGGAGTACAATCTGATCTCCCATTATCATTGAAGTCGTATGGGTATATTTCATTTTTTTGTATTTTTTTCAAAAAGAATAAAAAAAGCAAATATTTTTGTATGGTATCAAGTATTAAGAATGGCTTGGTCACGCAAATGTGGGTCTGTGACGACCAGATGGATTCCCACAACATCGGCGGAGGAACCGAGGAAATGAGCATGCAGAAGGAGATGCAGAGAGAGTGCTACAAAATGTGCAGGGGAACCTGTCTCGATTGACACACAGGATTCTTATGGTTCAGGTGGAGGATCTGCCAGAGGCTATGCAACAGCAAGTGGTGGGTGTGACCCGTGTGTGGGTGTGACCCATGTGTGGGTGTGACTCTTTCAGCGTCTCGTAAACGTTGTATTGTGCTATCGTGATACGTATCTGGCGCCATAGGCGTAGATTCCATGTCCATATATCTATCGGCCATGTATGTATTTTGAGGGTGTGAGCCCCATTTTGTACTATGACACCATATTTTTTGAAGAAATATAAAAAACATTGGTCCTCGACTTTACTTATATATGTTACAATGTGTACATTGATGAATGTGTTTTCTTTACTTTAGTTATGTAAAAAATGACAGTCAAAAACATAATTATCATATACATCGGATACATAATTAGAACGTCTAGGTATGTGATTATAAGTAATGAAATAAAAGTATCGTTCCAAAAGTCGTACCCGTAGGAATCATCGAAGTAGAGTAGGGTTTCGCACACGATAACTTTTGTTTAACTGGCATACGACTAACTGGGAGTCCAAGTGAACCTCTAAAGACCAAACACCATGTGAAATGGCGTCGCGTAATAGTTCTATAATGGTGCTATACTTAGCCACATTATTCGTTGATGGCTCCAGACAAATGCCACCTGAAGACACCATGAGTAAATAATCCACGCGACGGATGCCATGTTCCGTGTATGACGACTAGCACCATCTGCGAATCCTAAGTAAACTGAAGACTCCATTGACATCTGCCAACCAAGGGAAAACCTAATAAGCAAGTCGATGACATAAAGGAAAAGATATATATACACTAAGATAAACTAGTATACAAAGAGTCATGCCCAATCTTGAGGACTCAAACGTAATATCTTTTAAGGTAGAGCCCATTTATGGGTTCATCCAGCATATTCCCTTCATAATCCTCCAATTCATAGGCTCCTTTTTCTAAAACACATCACACAATATATGGACTGTGCCACGTGGGGTTGAACTTGCCTGCCCCCAACGGTTCTTTGGCTTGGTCATATAGGATAACCAAGTCACCCTCAGCGTACTGTTGAGGACAGACATACCTATCATACTGAACCTTAACACATCATTTATTCACTTCGATAGTCGTTGTTATTGGGTAAATCGGTAGATGCAAACATGAACTAATCCCCATAGATCCACCTGGATCTAGAACAAAATGAGACGAAACAAGATGCTTTCCCTAAGTTGTGATCATTGAGTTTTACTACCAAAGAAAGAATAGATAACATACCTTACGAATCGCTTCCTTGTATCTTTGTTGTCCCTGCTTCACTCCAGTTCTCTTGTGGAATCAGATCTGTGACAACACAAACCAACCAACGTGAAAGCAACAATAGTAGAATTCAATGACAACCTAAACATGTGATCAAGGAGTCATGGAATAAAACACTAATCATTTTATGTGAAAGAGGCGTGTCACCATATTATATTAATGAAAAGTAGAAGATACAATAGAATTGCCTTGATGTTGCAAGTTCCCTCTTAATGGTTCTTCGTTCCAACACACACATACACTTGCTCTGAAATTCGCATGAAGATAATCCACAAAAGCTTAATGGGAAAATGGTGGCCTCAAGCATCACTAGAAACAAGATTCTTCACATAGTCTTCCGCCTATTCTTTCATCAATTCTCTGCTTAATCTTGCTTAACCTATTCCATGAGAAGCCCATGATTATATAGGAGAAGGTGAAGTGGTTAAAGGGATGAGGATGATCCCACCAAATCAGAGAAACCAGTAGGATCACAACCATACGGACGCCACTTCACATTCTAGAAGAATCCCCTTCTAGAAACTTCGTGAAACCTCTTTCCTCTTTTAGCTTTGGAACGTCGTCGCACCCTGCCTATATAGTAGCCTATGGAAATCCCGCAGGCCAGCTATAGAGCAGCCTACAGAAATGGTAGATTTCCGCACTGTGTAATATGTGCAGCCTGCAGACCCTTTCTAAAAGGCAGCCTTGTAGAGGAGGAAAGAAGTAGCTTTTCTCAGGTAAAAAGTCATGTTAGGAGCCTGAACACATGTTTGTGAAATCATCTCTAGGGTGACCAAAATTATGTAAAACAGAATGCCCCCCAAAGTATGAGGCTGGAACTCGTGACAACCGAAATACTTTGTAAAAATGCGTGTGTGTGTCGGGAACAAGGAGCGCACCAATTGGGAACCTGCAAACAATCAAGCATCCGCACAATATTATACCATGTCTGAAGTAGGCATTCCCATGTTCAGACTATAAATGATTGAAATCATACGTATAAGTCATGGCTACCAATTATACACTGTGGATCCATGTCATCAAGATTCTACATAGCCACCAGGAATACACTGTGGATCTATGTATTGGAAAACTTAGACATAGACATAGCCACGAGACATACAAAGTGGATCTGTGTGTCAATTCAAATCACAAATACTCCATCGCAACCTGGATAAAAAATGATGAGGTCCATGGTCTTCAATCCCGTCGTCCGTTAGTACGAACCTAGCCATGTGATTACAGGTGTTGAAGTCGAGCATGGTTAGAAACCACTTGATTACCGGTCATTAATGAAAACCATTAACAAGTGCGAGGGAAATCACCATTTATGTCAATGACTCCCAAGGTACAATAGTACAATCCAACGAGTGTGAATAGATGAGTTGAAGTTGAACACTCAAGGAATCTCTCGATCATGGATCAATGATGTAAATCCACTGTCGAAAGTGAAGAAACCTGTCATTGAGGCATGCAAGCTCTAAGGCACCAAACAATTTCTAAGTCTTGTTCCTGGATAATGAGCTGAAGGCAACAGGAAAAGACTTGTCACAAGAGGGCCTTGATGTATCCCCCACCAAATGACATGAAATAAGTAATAGATTTAGGGTAGATCAAAGTATGAACATGATTTGAAACTGACAAAAGGAAGGCCTACATGATAGGAATTGACAATTGCAGATGGCCGACTCAATAGAGGGCTTGGTTGAACTTCTCTTAAAGATATGAATGGCATGACATTGGTCTTGGCAGCATTGACTCAAAGAAAACTCAAGATAGGAATTTGCAGAAAGCCAGACGAGAGACAAATGGATTTCCCAACCCAGATTCAAATGATGAAGAGGGTGCCATGTTCAAGAGCGACGCTTACTACCATTAACACAAATACAGAGACACACCTCTTTCCCAAATTTTCCCCCACCGTTTCTGGCGAGTACCTCTTTATTTTTATGCAACCTTGAGGAGGATAACATATGCTTATTGATGTAAGCTCATCCTTCGGATGAGTCCCTCGGAGTATTTTTAATGAACCCTAAGAAGGAGTGGTTCGGTCCCATATGGATCTTTCGATGTTTGTTTAACGAGTCCAAATATAGAAAACTCGAAGGTTTTTCATGTTTATAGAGTCTAGAAAAACACTTAAAAGAGAACTCTCTCAGTTCCTTTTTCGTAAAATAGTTCGACATGACCAAAAAAGTGATAAACTATCGTCGATCGAACGTTTTATTCAAATACTTTTACGAGCGTGAACAGAACAAGGTCGCTCGGCAATCTTTTCATTTTTAAGGAGTGTGAAAAGAGCTTAAAGGTTACTCCGTAAGTTTCGTTATTTTCGTGTTACAATGACGAGTACGAAAATACGACAAAAGTATACTCGATTACGTTCTCATCGATTTTCGAGCACGAGAACGAACAAAGACTAAGCTCGAGGTTTTTCTTAAAAACCCTAAAAAGTAATCGTACACGCGATGAAAAAGAACCCTAGTCTGCCCATCTGCGAGAAACAAAACACTCACAAGACCATTAGGCTGGTAGGTTTTTAAGAAAATATATTTAAATGATATAAAATATTTTTAGAAAAAGTAAAAAATGAGATAAATAGGGGTAAGAACTCACTTTCACTATTTCATTTGTATTTGGTCAAAACCCTGTCTAAGAGCCCTTTTTTCACCTCATATTTCGACGGTCAATTGCGGGGAGCACAGGCGATCATTCTGTGAACGGTTTGCGTCAAAATGGTGAGTACCTTGTCTTCTTCCTTTTCAATGGTTTAAAATTCATTTCAATCGGTTAAAAAATGATTTTTTGGGTGAATTTTTGGGCCGTAGGCGCGCGCTGGGGACGTCGCAGGTGCCCTATATCGGGGCTTGCATAAATCAAGGATTTCCGTAGGCTCCCAATGGTTCACCTGCAGAAACCCCGCTCTGTAAGTGAAGCCCAGTTACAACGGCCGAAAACCCAAAAAGAAAAATATGTGTTAGACTGAAATGAATTCCCAAAAATTATGACTAAAGGTGCTAACTTCTTTCTTTCGTCTCCATGCAGGTATTTTGATTGCAAATATGTTGGAGTGGATAGAAAGAGAGCATGAAGACGATGATGCAATGGCTTTAAGAGATCTGGGCACCATAATTTCCCTATGACAGTGTGTTTTGTTAAAGTTATTCAAGATCCAGGGCATGAGAGCCCAACTAAGACTGTTGGAATATTTGGTCCATATGTGGGATGTGGACCAAAAAGTATTTCATGTGGGTGTTCATGTGCTTTCCTTGGACATCGATGATATTTACTTCTTGACGGGGCTATCCCGTCATGGGGCGCAAGTGACCTTAACAGGAGGTCGAGGTGGTGGTTTACCGATGAGTGAATACGTCAGATGCTATCGCAAGGGTAAAGTGGCTATCAGAGGGGTTCATGATCTGACGCTCAGAACCATTCTTTTCACCATTGCACAGATGGCAAGGAGTGCTTCTCCACATATGGATCTGTAGAGTTACTTCCAGTACGTCATGGAATGCATGGAACCTCGTGTGTTCAACTGGTGCGATGGACTCCTTCGTAGTATGAAGAGTCAGTTGACCAAGACCAAGAATGGGGAACTAAAACAATTTGGGTACGGAACCATTTTGGTATCTTTTTTCCTAGAGAGAGTCCCTCACCTATGCTTACAGGTAGAGTGGAATATACCAGCACCATGAGATCCGTGAATGAAACAGTGGTGTGATCTCATGTCCTGGCATGTAGCGGGGCCCATTATTAAATATAATAATACATTTTTTGATTGGCTGGAGCCCCAGATCTTGATGATCGATGACTATGCGTATGTCAGGCTGGATTTTCGCCATGATCCTGACTTGGTGTTACCTGAGGGTTCTTAGTGTGGGGATCTAGGCAAGAAAAACATTTTGCTTTTATGGTGTTTTTGTAAATTTTTCAAAATATTAAACGCACTTTTTCATTTTGTGTTTTCAATCTAATGACTAATCAAAATATTTTGACCATGCAGATGTAGGGCCATTCCGGCCCCTGGGTACATCCCCTATCCAGAGGCAAGGGGAAGCAGCGGTAGTAGCAGGATGGGATGGGAAAGATTATCAAGCAATTGAGCAGAATCTGGAGGGTTTAACTGCAGGGATCCCAAATATGTCGATCGACGAGGTCTCGAGGCGTTTCCAGCGCCA
>JASDQU010307294.1:192378-203711 GCA_032191745.1 Picea mariana | reverse complement strand
AGGACAGGGTGCGTACAGTGGATAAAATCATGGAGATATGTGTTTGAGATGATGACAAGATGTAGAAGACTGAAGCAGGTTCCAGATCTGCATTCTATGGGCTCAGATATATCACTGAGACTATGGTATGGTTACATTATTGTCTTGATGGATAGTATTTCTTATTGTGTTGTGAATGCTTAGGGCATTCTTGGTATGGCTGTTGTGATGTGGTTTGTGTTGGTTGACGGAGTGAGAAGTTCTCTTGTGATTCAATTGTGATATGATTGCTATGGTATACTAGTTGTTTATACATGATTGAGTTAGCATTCATATTGATTGGTTGTGGAGCATGAGCAAGCTATTAGAGAGCTTGGATGTGTTGTGACTGGTTGTGAGTCATTTTGGACAGTGGAAGACAGAAGAGAATGTGTTTACAGGTTGAAGAGGTTCTGAGTATGTGATGAAAAGGATAAACCCTAATAGCTCAGAAGGTATACACAGGTTGTTGTATACAATGGCCGCGTACATACGCGGGCTATAGTGAGCCAGGGCGCGTACACACGCGGGTTGCACTTATGATAGGTAGCGTACTTGTGACAGATTGATATCTATGGAGGATTGTTGCCTCGTCTCAGTTGGTGTTGAGGGTGTAAGCTGAGTCTTTCATATAGAGCTGGTGCTCTTGTAGAGTTTTACTCTATTCAGTTGTTGTTGATAAACCCCAAGGATTGAAGTCCGTAATAAAAAGAAAATTGTACATACATCTTGTGTTCTTTGTGTTCCTTGTGAAGATGATTTGTTGATGATATATTGCTGATAAATGTTGCTGATATATGTTCACATCTAAGTGGTTATAAATGACAGAAATAAGTAATGAGTAAATGTTGAAAGTTAACTAAGGATTTTTTTGTAAAAGATAAATACTTGATGTTATAGCAAGATTTACCTCACCATTGCTATCTTGCACAGAGGGCCTTTTTCCATTTCCCTATGCATACTTATCATCCCTTTTTGATGAATCCATAGCTAAAAGCATACATTTTTCCACATATACGCTCCCTATTAGTTATACAAGATGCGTATACGCGTGCTACTCCACTACAACTCGCGTATATCGGGATTTGTGACAGAAAATACAAAATGAGGTCAGGTTTCCATGTCACGACAAGAGATCTCTTATCCTTGGGCTTCCATATACTGGAAACGTTCTGACTCGGCCCTTCAGTTGCATTCTGAAGGCTATAAGAGCACAATTTCAATCTATGGAAAAGGGGAGAAAGCATTCAAATTTTAGAGCAAAGTTACTCTGGAGAAATTACTTCATATTGAGTTTGCATCCCTTTGTCCCTCAAGTCTGAACACAGTGTTCAGCCCCCAAGCTCTTCCCTTATTGTTGAGAGGACCTCTTTACCTCTTTCTTATGAGCTTTCCTTTGGTGGAGGATTGAAGTGGTGGAGACCCAGTTGGAAGGAACTTGGTTTCTTGGTTTCGAACCATGTCGACATGGAAGCCTGTAACGTTGTCACTTCTATTGATCAATTATTAATAGAAATACTCCTTTCCCATCCTATTGATATCTTGCAAGTATATGATTATTATCCATGGGCATGTTTGTATTGTTTATTAATGGATTATGCTATCTGATGTGCTAACCCCTTTTATATCATCACTATGTACTTTCTCTGCTTGTTTGTTGAGAATTGGTTGCAGGTATAAAGCTTTAGGTCAAAGTGCTCAATGGTGGAACATCATCGAACGTTGGATCGAGGTAGGCCTATTTCTTATATTTCACATTAATTTATATAGCATATGTTGGAATTGCGTTGATTTCTACAGTCATACCTGTCTGTTGTGGTTTACCCTTAGCCATAGAGAGTTTTTCCCTTGTAACAGAAATGGTGACTCCACTAGGGACAAAACTTCCTTCTAAGGGTTGAAGTACTTTTTCTTCCTAGATTGCTCTTTTTCCTTTGTGTTTCTTGTCGTATCACTGCTAGACAGATTTTGTTCACTCTGGGTCTGAGTTTTCAACCTTTTACCCTTTTTCCTTGACATTTGTGTATACACGCTTGTTGTCTCACTGCAAGAAGTGTATATATGCTTTGTTCTCCTGAACAGTCACGTATACCACTTCCCCTTGCTTGTTTTCTTGGTTTAGTGACTGCTGAGTAGGATTTGAGGATTACTGAGCCTTCTTGGGTCTCTATAGTGCCTGTTGAGATTATCCGGGATGACAGGAAACCTGTTTGGAGTTGAATTTTTGGGCATAGTCTTTCTCTTTGTTTTCTATTTTTAATTTGTCCTTTGTTTCTAGGTTGTATGCTTGGCTGCTTGGTATTCTGCTTGAGTTACTTCTTTTATATGCAGTAGAATTTATATATCAGGTTGCTTATCAGTCCATGCATTTTCTTTTTAGAATATTGAAAATACAAAAAAATAGGCATTTTGCATTGGTTGGCATTTTTGTCTTTGAATCTTTATCATTAGCTTAGCACATTTAGCGAAAGATTGCATTTTACTTATGAATTGCAGAGTTGAAATTGAAGCCTACATTGTTTTATTAGAATATCATTCATTGAAAAGTTAAATATAGGCTTTGCATTATATCCATATTTATTTTCTTGCAGAGTCATAACATCATGAGTTTCACGTCCATACCTTTTTGAGTAACCACGACCAATAAAATTTATGCTTTAAACTAAAATTGATTAGTCATGATTTTATTTTTAGGGTGCATAAACTAGCCTAGGATTTAGTGCCTTGGAATAGGATTTTGTGAGTAAACTTCTCCAAGGAAATTAAATCAACATATGTGTCTGAGACAGGGAGTTGAGAATTCCATTGTATAATTGGTAATATCAGGAGGCTCTGCTCACACCAGAGTTAATCACGGGGTCATGCAAAGTAAGTTGAAGGGATAACCCCTGGATACTCACCTAGCGTTAGAGATATTTCTGTGGATTTATTCGTATTTGGGGATCTTTCTAGTGCCCATACCTCTGTGAGAGGAAGTAATTTCAAGGTTTCGGGTTTTTCTACCCTACCCATATGGTGATCCAGACTTACGACTGCTCGCCTATGCATCGGTTATACAGTGGTTGATTAGTTGCTTGACTTAAGTATCTCATAGGTTACTTGCAAGGGTTATTCTGCTTGTACCCTGAGTCATATAAGGGTCGGACAACACACAGCCTTTATGGAGGATTACCTCTTTGGGGGGATCTGACCGACTGGTTGTTAATCCTACGAGGGCCCTTATAACTGATTTTGTTACCTCCAAAATTTAGCGGGGAGTCTCAAGTCCCTCTTGCATGACACATACCTTCTTTAGAGAGGGAGGCCAATCAACCACTTTAGCCCGTTTGCATGCATATTGACCGTTTGACTTTTTGGTATGCTATTTGACTACTAGTTGGCCCTAGGACTCTGTTTTTGGTTTTACTACCATGGATAGTGGAGTTCCTTTTACTCCTCCATTCACTGCTACTCACCCCATGATGCCTGCTCATTTCATGGGGACAGACCCTTCCATTTCTTACAATGGTATGCATGATTACAATGGTCAGTCTGCACCTTGGGTCTCTAGTCATTTTTCTATTGATATGCCCTCCCACATGCAAGCCCCTCCCTGGTTCGCATATATGAATCCTAGCATTGGACCCAGGGGCACCATCGCTCCCATGCCCACTCCTTCGTTTGATATGAGTTGTGTTCCCAGGAGAGGTTGGAACCTTCCCCCTTATGGATCTAATACTGACTATGCTCTTTCAGGAGCCAGTGCTCAGATGGGTGCTTATTCCACTTATTACACCCCACCCATGTATCTTTCATCTTCCATGTCGGTCCCTTTAAACACTTTTTCTATGATAGGTCCTCAAGTACCCCTAGGTCTTTCATATGGGGAGAATCAATTTTATGGTTCGGGCTACCCTCCTTATGGGACCCCTTCACAAGGGGACAACATATATCCTCACTCGAATAATTCTTATCCTACCTCAGTCTCTTTGTAGACCTCAGTGATGATGCCCGTCCATACCTCTTCAGATCACTTTGGCATAAACCCCCATGTTTCTGGGCAAGGATAGGGACTACACTAGGATCCTTTCTGGCCTGCAATGTTTCAAAACCAATATTTTTCGGGACCTTGGAATCAAATGTCTCAATCTATCACTATCCCTGCCACTGTCAGCCATACCAGTGCTCCATATCCAACCTCTACTAGTCATGTCGGAGATGGGTTGACATTTTCTACAAATTATGTCGACAACCCACTCCCAACCTCTGCCAATTATGTTGGGGAAACTATCCTCTTCACCCCGAACCATAGCCATGTCACTTCTCCAGCTCCTATTCATCATACTGGAGATGACTCTCTTTCCTCGACTAGTCCCATCGAGAAGCCTAAATGTCTCAGACGTAAGCCTAAATTCTTTTGCAGGACTTGTGAAGGAAGTCATCTTACTCATTTGTGCCCAGTGACTGTCGGGATACCAGAAGGGTGGGGCTCACCCAAAATCCCTTTGAATTATGAGATTCCCATGGTTTCTCCTCACACCACTTCTCCTTTAATGGTCCTGGTGGTTCCACCGCTGATATATTCCTCCGAACTCACCCCCTTCGTCGAGGGTGAAGCATCTCTTGCCCCCATTACGATGCATCCTCTTCAACCTATAATTGAAGAAGTGACTACACCAATGCAATCTCTGGTCAAACCAACTCTCCCTGAAGAGAGTGATGCACTTTCCAGTCATTTCATCAACATTCCAAACCTTCCCCCTTCTGAACAAGAGAGATTTATTCTTCCCTTGAATACTCTCCCTCCAAGTCCTGACGAGGCCCCCTTTGATTGGGACAACCTAATGGGGCATCCCATACCCCCACCTATGTCTTTTCCACTGAGAGACATTATTCGAACCATAACAAAGACTATATACTCCGTTATCACTTTCTCTTCCTCGACTTGGAGAGATTTGGGCTTTCCCAATCTTTTGTCAGCTATCCCCAAGGTACTGACTTTCGACAGAAGGCCAGGATGGGAGCCTTGGCCTCCTCCTTTACATGTTGATTAGAACAACAAAACGAATCTCAGTTAAGCTCTTTTCCGACTCATCTAAAAAATGAAAATATCGCCGAGTGATTTGTCCCTTTCACACTCATTAAAATTGGATTTGAAATGTCATGAGTCTTAGTTAAGCTCTTTTCTGACTCGCTATCAAAAATTGAAAAGATTGCCGAGTGAACTTGCCTTTTTCACACTCGTAAATTGTATTTGAAAAGACGTCTATTTGGCACAAGTTTACCCCTTTTTCACACTAAGTATACTAAAAGATATAAAAAAGGACATTTTTTGGTGTTAAGTTGTGATTGCATATCATGCCGTCGCTTGCAGTATTGAGCCTTTAGTCAGCTCTTGCTTTGCGTTATAAACTGTTGCCTAAGAAGTTTGCATCCTCAACCAAGAAAAGCCTTGTTTTTATCCTTTGCAATTTGACACTCTATACCCTGGAGGGAACATCACCTCAAGTGTCCATCTCCTGCATGCATTTCCTTGCATTGAGCTTAGGTACGTTCCACTACTGGAACTAGTTTTGCTTACTTGCGACACTCGTTCCCTCCTCTGTATCATATCATTCATTTGTTATGAAAAAAAAAAGGATGGGCGGGAAGGGAGTACTATATTGTAATTGGAAGCAGTCATGTCACCTTTGAACAGAGCACAAAGTTATTGAGTCCTTGTGTCATCATAATTTTGGGTTTAGCATGACCTTAGGAAGCTAATCTCACTATGGAGTTTTCTCTATCGACTGGTTACTCTTCCGGTCCCTATAGAGAACATTATGGATGCCTCCTGCATCTAATTGTCACATCATTGAGTCTATGATGCCAGAGTCCACAGTATGTCTCATGCTCTTGTTCAAAGGAAGTCTATCAACCTGTGTCGACCACTCCTTAGAAATATTGACTTTGCATGTTGGTCATACCCTCAGTTTGTCTCAGAATCACATGATACTTTGGTCTTATCATGCACCCTGGCCCTACTTTCATCATTGGTAGGTCACCTTGAACCCATCAATCGACATTTCATCATTAGTCATTGACTGGGTGGTTTCCCTTGTGTTCGACGGCAAGACATCTATCCACACTTTGGGATTCGTGCAATGTCTTGGATGCCATTAGCCTTGTTGGTGGTTTCCTCGCCTTTGTTAGCAGTTTTCATCATTGGCTTCTATTCAGAGGGTCTTTTTCGTGTACCACTTGCATTTGGCATGCGCGAAAGATGCACAGGGTAGTTGGTTCATGAACATGTTCTTCGTCCGATCTCCACCAAATCATGAAGCTCCTGCTTTGTTCCTCATGCTGACTGATGAGAGATGCCTCAATGCTCTCCTTCCAACGGGTCTCTTTCCATCGACTTCAGCTCATTTATTTTGGATATGAGACCTTGAGTTTTATGAGTACCTTGAGGCTTGCAGTCATTAGTGGAAGGCTCTCTCACCATTGACAGATGGGAATACATCAATGTCTCCTGATCAATGGATTTCTCAAGTGTTTGACATCGACTCATTTATTCACACTAGTAGAGATGTACTCGGTGCCTTGATACCTACTTTCATTATTGATAGGTTGTCTCACGTTTGTTAATGGTATACCTGAATGGCCGGTAATCAAACGATGTATCATCGTGTTCGACCTCAACTCATTTATTCACATGATGTAGATTTGCACCATTGGCGAATAGTGTAGAAGACTTGAAGACATCACTATGTGACCGTAGCTTTCCTGAGTTGTTGCTTCCTCTTCATTGGACCAGTACCTATTTGACTTCAGTGATCATGGGAGATCAGATTGTACTCCATGGTATACAGATATCTTCAGACTGATTTTGAGACTGGTTTCACTGGGCCTTGTTCGTGACTATGACAACTCTTGGCATGTAACCTCATTTATATTTGCCTATTCATGGCCATGAACACTTGTTTGGTATATTTCCACATGGATCTGCATTATATTCTTGGCAGCCATGTATGCAAAGTCAGTACATAATGTAATGAGCAATTGAGTTCGTCGAGCTGGTTCTCTACAACTCCACTTCTGGGTTATTTATAATGTATTTCATCCATCACAGATACTCCTCTGATCTCACACATTAGGGGGCATCTGTTATAGCAAGATTTGCCTCACCGTTGATATCTTTCACAGAGGGCCTTTTTTCATTTCCCTATGCAGACTTATCATCCCTTTTTGATGAATCCAGAGCTAAAAACATACATTTTTCCACATATACACTCCCTATCAGTTATACAAGATGCGTATACATGTGCTGCTCCACTACAACTCACGTATATCGGGTTTTGTGCCAGAAAATACAAAATGAGGTCGGGTTTCCATGTCACGATAGAAGATATCTGATCCTTAGCCTTCCATATACTGGAAACATTCCGACTTAGCCCTTCAGTTGCATTCTAAAGGCTATAAGAGCACAATTTTGATCTATGGAAAAGGGGAGAAAGCATTCAACTTTGAAAGCAAAGTTACTCTGGAGAAATTACTTCATATTGAATCTGCATCCCTTTGTCCCTCAAGTCTGAACACAGTGTTCAACCCCCAAGATCTTCCCTTATTGTTGAGAGGACCTCTTTGCCTCTTTCTTATGAGCTTGCCTTTGGTGGAAGATTGAAGTGGTGGAGACCCAGTTGGAAGGAACTTGGTTTGTTCGTTTCGAAACGTGCCGAAACGAAAGTCTGTAACGTTGTCACTTCTGTTGATCAATTATTAATAGAAATACTCCTTTCTCATCCTATTGATATCTTACAAGTATATGATTATTATCCATGGGCGTTTTTGTATTGTTTATTAATGGATTATGCTATCTGATGTGCTAACCCCTTTTGTATCATCACTATGTACTTTCTCTGCTTGTTTGTTGAGAACTGGTTGCAGGTATAAATCTTTGGGTCAAAGTTCTCAACGGTGGAACAACATTGAACGTTGGATCGAGGTAGGCCTCTTTCTTATATTGCACATTAGTTTATATAGCATATGTTGGAATTGAGTTGATTTCTGTAGTCATACCTATTTGTTGTGGTTTACCCTTGGCCATAGAGATTTTTTCCCTTGTAACACTTGAAAAAAGAGCCCCACACTCATTCACCCCCCCTCTAAGTGTGGTAGGTGTGTCCAACAATTGGTATCAGAGAAAGCCTTCACTACAAGCCTTAACAAGCTTGAAGGAGATGCATAGACACACAAATGGATGATGAAGTTCCAATCCTTGATGAGGAAAACTATTCTACTTGGAGATTAGAGATGAGAGTGTATTTGAAGACAATGGGAGCAGTTATTTGGATGGAAGACATTGGTGGATTAGTTTCGTTGAAGAACAAGTCAAAGTTTGCAGCTCAAAGGGAAGGAAAGAAGAATGATGCATTGGCTCTCAAGACCATTCTTAGTGGACTCTCAAGCCCTATCAAAGATAGCATGGGACAATGCACTTCTACCAAGGATCTATGGCTAAATATAGAGGAGACATATCAAAGCGAGAAGGAGAAAGAAAATATTGAAGACCACTCCATCAAGATTATCAAAGGTAAAGAATCGTCAAAAACCCTTGATTGTATTATTTCAAAATGTGATCTTGAAAACATTTCAAGTGAAGACAAAGAATCAAGTGACGATAGCACAAAGGAATATCTTGAAGACACTTCAAATGAAGGCAAAGAATCATGTGATAATGTTGGCAAAAAGGAAGATCTTGAAGATACTTCAAATAAACGTAAAGAATCTCCAAAGACTCTTGATTGCAATGATTCAAAATGTGATGATGTTGAATTTTCTCAAGTGAAGAAGATGATTTAGAAATTGTTTGTGTAAAGTTTAACAGTAGTTATCCCATGCAAAGAATAGAACAAAATCTATTAGAACTTCAAAAGGAAATTGAATAAGGTTTATATATGTATAGGAGTAATCATTATTATACACACTATAACTATCTTTCGGATAACACTAAGAAGTTTCTTAGGAGGAGTCAAAGGTACATCTTGAAGTTAAAGGAAATGCTCAAGGAGAGAAATAAGACTCAACTAGAAGAAAAGGAAGAAGAGATAACAAGACTAAAAAATGAAAAATAAGATATGATGGTAGATGACGAGATGAGAAAAAGTTTTGAAACTATTGCCCATCTCAAGACCTAAATTGAAGAAGCCAAAAGGGTAGAGGAACTATTGAAGGATCAAATAAATGAAAAGGAAGAGTCATGTTGCAAGTTAGAATCTGAAATTGTTGATCTTAGAAAGAAGGTAGAGAAGTCAAACAAATTCTTGAATATCTCAAAAATCTTGGATGAGATCTTGGAAAGTCAAAGATCAACACATGATGAATTAGGTCTTGGATGCAAAGAAGAAGCTACACATGTTGAAGCAAACACCTCAAAGAAGCATGAGGTAAGTCTATCAAATAAGGAAGACAATGTTGCAAAACAACCATCTACACAAGGCAAAGAAAATTTCAAAAGAACAAAGCAAGGAAGACATCAAGAAGCTATCCTTGGGACACCAAAGCAAAGGTATGAAAGTATTTTTCATGGGCATTGTTATTCATGTAATGGATATGGGCACAAAGATTTTGAATGTAGATCTTATGAAAGAAGATATAATGGAAGATTTCATAACACCATGAGGTGTTGGAGATGTGATCAAGTAGGACACATTGTTGTTCACTGTAACACCATGAGATGCTACAACTATAGTGGATTTGGCCACAAATCCCAGGATTGTTGGAACACAAGAAGAAAGTCCATGATGAGGACTTCAAATAGAATGGCTAGAAGAAGGAATGAAGTAAGGAAAGGAGACATATTTGAAAAGATGGATGCTCAGAGTTCAAGTTCTGAAGAGCAGGGACATCTACAGAAGTGGGTGAAGAAGACAAAGTATCCAGAACATAATGAAAGATTGAAGGGAAGCTCAAGTAAGTCATCTACTAAAGCATACATGAGTGACAGTGGTATCAGTTGCGTATGTACGCAGGCTGACCTTGCATAGGTCATGTACATACGCGAGTTGTTTTGCAATAGGTCGTGTATATGTGGTAAAGCCTTGGGAAAAAGGAAATGGACATGGATTGGAACTTGATGTGATGGTATAACACTCTATTGCAGGGTCTGACATTGTTTGTTGCAGGTTTTAACACTATTTGTTTCAGGTTTAAGTGTTCATCTATTGGATTATGTAAAATAAAATATCGGGTGCATGGCACTAACCCATGAGTATGGATTGATGATGATCTATTGGTGTACATGGATGGTACATATATGAGTTTCATTGATATATATTATGATGTATTTGTTGGAAAACTTGATGCATGCACTTGGCATATAGATGGGCTACATTTTGGGATATGTAGTTAGTGAGTTAATGAGGTGATCATGTTGTACATCATTGATGATATATAGTTGATCCATGGTTGGCATATTGGTAGATGCACATTATTTGGTGTGTTGGTAGATACACATGGTTGGCATGTTGGTAGATGCACATGGTTGGCATATTGGTAGATGCACATGTTGGCATATGGTGGATACATTCCATGGATGATATATTTTTGGCACATTGTTGATGTACATGGTTGATGTACACAGGTGTTGTGCATGATGAGGCACACATTGTGGTACAGGATGTACTTGGTTGATATTTTACTCATGATTCTCTATTTCATTGTTGACATATCTTTCATGATGTTTGGTATGGAATGAGTTTGATGCATGAACAGGTCCAAGGATCATCATATTGCAGTAGTAGAATGTTGTTCATCTTGCAGAGAAGATAGGGGGAGACATACCCATAGGGGGAGTCATTTTTCTCAAGATTCTAGGAGGAGATATTTATCAAATGCATACATATAAAAGAGTCCTATATTTGAAGAAAGAGCACAAAGGTATAATTCCAGGGGGAGCAATGGTCACAGGGGGAGCATGAACGATGTATCTTCAACATTACATCAGATTAACATCCATTTTTCATAAAGGTGAGAGATTATTCAGAGGCATCCAGACAAGAGGAGCAACCCCAGGGAGAGTTCAAGCAAGGGGAGCAACACCAAGAAGAGAATGGCCCTTTTCCATTGATGTAAAAGGGGAAGAAATGATCACATTGATGTGATTGATATTTAGTAATGGGAAGAGATAGTTATATTGATGTAGAGCATGCCTTGTCTACATGTTGACATCAATGATTGTCGTTAACATCAATGTTGGTATTGCCATCAATGGCAAAGGGGGAGATTGTTGGATCATGTTGTCATTGATGCCAATGGTTTGATTGATTGATGTCAAAGGATTGATGTCAAGTGATTGA
>JASDQU010307294.1:179285-191743 GCA_032191745.1 Picea mariana | reverse complement strand
ATGGTGCAGTTGCTGCAACTAGAAGTTATGTTTTGACTTGGACTTTCTCTTGGCTAGGGTTTGGACTATCTGATCAACTATTGTTGGTGTTCTATCCTTGGAGGAATATGCGCTACACCTTGTTTGGCTATCTATCCTAGGGTTTGCTTCCGGGGTAATTCCCAGTCAAGGTTAAGGTGCTCGGAGGGTGGCTTCATCCTATGGTTGGGTGACAATAGTGATATTGTCAATGGTAAAACGAGCACAATCTTCTATATTCCAATAGGTTATGGGCCCACACCTCCTTCATTCAGTCTAAATGCTGGAAGGAAGCATAGCCGCTGGGATATTGAGCTCGCTGAGGAACTACCGCTAGGGTTACCAGCAAGAGCAACTTCCAAGACACTACAGCTAGGGTTACTAGTAGGTGCAGTTGCAGAAACCCTAATCCTCTTGTTGAGGTACCTTAAATGAAGGGATTGAACTAATCTCTAGATAGATTAGTGCACCCTATCCCAACGCATCTCCTGGTACTCTCAGAAAGCCAAGACGTGAAGTTTGAATTACTGGTTAAATCTAGGGTTGACCAAAGTCAAAGAAGCCATGACTTACTCTATGAAGTCAGAGAACAAGTTAGAGGGAGATTCTAACTTCAGAGCATGGAAGACAAGGATTGACCTCATCCTTGCCAAGAATAATGTGTTGGATATCGTGAAACCAGAGTTTGAAGAAGGAAAAGAGAAGAAACCGCAGAATGTTGCAGCTATGGAGCAGTTCAAAGACGTTGACATCAATGCCATGAGTATCATAGTGGATTCTATAAAAGACCACTTGATACCCTACATCTCCCATCTTCACTCATCGAAGAAGATGTATGATGCCATAACAAACCTCTTCTCAGTGAGAAACATTGGACAAGTAATGAGTCTGAAGAATAAGCTCCACGACATGAAGATGAAGGATGACAAAAGCATAACATCATACTTTGTGAAGATCTCTCGGTTAAGAGATCAAATACAAGCTATTGAAGAGTTCATCTCAGAAAAGGAATTGGTAAACATAGTACTTAATGGTCTTCCCAAGACGTGGGATGCATTTGCCGCAAGCATGAACACAAGAAAGGAGTATCCAACATTTGAAGAACTTTGGACTTGTTGTGCTCAAGAAGAATCAAGGATCAATGCAAAAGAGAAACCCCAAAAGAAGTACGATGATCAAGCCTTCACAACAAGATTCAAGAACTTCAGGAACAAAAGGAATTTTGGTTCAAGGAGGAAGCCAAATCAAGAGAAAGACATTTCATAAGTACAATGCTTCAACTGTCGAAAGTATGGTCACTTCAAGAATCATTGTCCTGAGCTAAAGAAAAGGAAAGAGAAACATGAAGCATCAATTGTCGAAGAAAAGGAACCTACAAAGAAGACTAAGCAGGATGGAAGCGGCTTCTTCTTCTAAAAAGGTAACAATACTCTTCTTATTTCCTGTACATATCTTGTTTGCATTGTCTCTGTACATATCTTGTATATCTATCTCGTGGAATATAATGTGTTCCAAGAAGAACTATACCTATGGAAGAACAACAAGATAAGGATGGATATCATTAGATAATACGCATGAAGGGATGAAATACAAATCATGTGGAAGCTATTGCAAGATAATCCGAATCAATCATGAAGAGACTTAGAAGAAGCAAGGACAGAAAGAAGACAACAATTAAGAGGAAATTGGAGAAAGACTTATGACGTTATGTAGAAGACAACAAGATGAAAGTGTGGACTCTGCAGAAGACAATAAGGATGCATATGGAAGTGTGGACTCTGTTAGATGGAGGGAGCTGATTATATGCACTCTTACATGAAGAAAGGATTAGAAAGGAGCTAATCCTATGATCCATTGAAGATGATGAAGTAGATATCCATGGTAGCAGCCATGAAAGACAGTACATGTTCAGAAGAGAAGCCTAGTTGTCCATCCAGATCCGTGACCCTATGATGAAAGAAAGAAGTGGAATCTTTAGCGCATGGAATCTATAAGAAACTCCATGGGCCCAAGATTTAAAGAAAAACATGAGGAAGAACATGAAGATTCCAAGAAAGAAGAGAAGCCTAAACAACCAGTCATTATATCGAGAATCACAAGACTACTATCCTGATATGAAAGAAATCAAGAATAACTAAAAGTTGCGATGAAGAAAAGTGTATGGAAGACTTATGAATGAAAGCATTGCAAGATCCAGAACTAGAGGTTCTCCCAGATGGAGGGAGAAGACTATGATTGCTCGTTCCGGTAAACCAGACATACCTCTACATGAGTCATTATATCATCTATGGGTTGGAGTTCTACATCAAGATGAATGCAAAGTCTATTCTCCAGAGAAATTGAACAAAGAACGTATGAAGAGCAACCTCAAGACCTTGAGGCATACCAATAAGAGATCCTTGTATACATATGGAAGAAAAATTGATGGAGAAACCTCCAATACATAGCAGAAGTGTGGTGAAGAATCTCTATAACAGAGATATTGTATCAAAATGATTACTTAGAAGATCAGGATGATGGATTGCCAATCCATGACAAGATATCATAATGACAGAAGAAGTGCTACATGGATATGTTCCATTTTTCCAAAGATATACTCTATTGATCAGAGCTACAAATAAAAACCAGTGTTCCAGACCGAAGTACATTTGAAATCAAACATTACATTATCCATGAATGAAGTCCAGAAAGGAGAAAGTGGTTCTCTGATACATATCCCCACAGATGAGCAGATAAGAAGACATATTGGTGAGAGTTTGCGTACTCAAGATGGAGCTCATGGAAACTACTTCCTTATTGAAAAAGGAAGAGCTGACTCCCAGGTTGGGAGGGAGCACTGAAAAATATTATTGAAGACATTTATTTTTCAAGATTGAAAAATAGCCCAGTTGGGCAGATTCTTTCCTGTTCGGAAAGTGGATTGAGATTTCTGACGAACATCAATTTCCCATTGTGGTTAACATGGGAAATGGTCCAGATTGTTGATGTATCATAGACAACGACTTCCCATTGTGGNNNNATACAGGACAATCTTTTCCTCTTGTGGTTAATAGAGGAACTGGTCCGGAAAGTCATTCCTTAGGGTTTATACATTCTCTCCAGGGTGCACTTTGATTAGTGTAGGAGAAATGGCCCAGGGTGGGGAATGGTCCAGGCTCAGACATGCATTTCTTAGGGTTTATACATTCTCTCCAGGGTGCACTTTGATTAGTGTAGGAAGAATGGTCCAGGTTTAGAAGAGAGGACAATTATTCTTCCTTTCTTGAGAAGAATAGTCCAGATATCTCATTGTTTTACTTTGAGGGTAGATATTCTTTCAGATCTCACAGATGTGAGTGAAAGATTGGCCCAGATGATTCAGTTTATATCATAACATTGTTTCTGTGCAAGTTGATATAAGATGATTGTTATGAAGATTGTATGAAAATAGATGTATACTAATGTGATGGACTATACGTTACTGATCAAGTACTTGTTTGCTACTTGGTGTGGTAGTGTACCACTGGATTGTAGTTATGTACTACTATGGATAGACACAATTGTGTTCTATTTTTTATCTGATTGCCTTGAAGGCCATCAACAGTTTTGGAAACGATTATCAACCAAATGGATGATTAANATGGATAGACACAATTGTGTTCTATTTTTATCTGATTGCCTTGAAGGCCATCAACAGTTTTGGAAACGATTATCAACCAAATGGATGATTAAAGGACAGAAATTTCCTAAATGAAAAATGGTTCAGAACATATACTCTTCTAGGACGCATGTCTAGATTAGAAGAATGGCTCTTGTATCACTCTATGGTGTGAGTGACTTATCCAGCATCATGTCTGACTACTCAGATGAAGTATGGTTTCGAGAGATGATGCAGTCGATGACATTGATGGTGATGGTGATGCTCATGATCTAGTCATGAGATAGTCAAGATAACTATGTTGATGCTACCGGGTGAATGATATGTTTTTGTGCTCAAGACCATTGCCTATAATACATCCCTAGCTAGGAGGGAATGTTGATACTATGGTAGTTGCGGGAGGTATTTACCTCCACGTGTAAACCTGATGAGAATAGAAGACTCTGGGAAGCAAGAGAAACCCTAATGAGTTGGCTAATAACCCTAGAAGACTTGTCAGCTCAAGAAGATAATATGTATTAGGTTATTAGCCTCCAAGAGAAGAAATCAGCCAGAAGAATTAATATATACTAAACAGACATGTACCCAGAAGGAGAAGTCGGCCCCAATAAGTCTGCCAGAACCACTATAAATACAGGGCACCATTTTCTCATTTGACACATCTCAGAAGTCGTAGAGAGCCAGTTCTGCGCAGTGTAGTTGCAGTCTTGTGTGCAGGTTTGGAGGAGAGCTGTTGGTGTAGCTGCTGCAGCTAGCAGTTATGTTTTGGCTTGGAAGTTCTCTTGGATAGGGTTTGGACTATCTGATCAGCTATTGTTGGTGCGTTATCCTTGGAGGAAGATGCGCTACACCTTGTTTGGCTATCTAGCCTAGGGTTTGCTTCCGAAGTAATTCTCAGTCAAGGTTAAGGTGCTCGGAGGGTGGCTTCAGCCTATGGTTGGGTGACAATAGTGATATTGTCAATGGTAAAACGAGCACAATCTTCTATATTCTAATAGAAAACCCTCATGGGAAGACACTTTACGGTTGAGTTATCCTTGAAGTGTGCTTGATTGTGAAATAATGAGATGAAGATCAATGAAGTTGTTGGTGAAACTATCCTAGATGGATAGTTCTTGTCATGCCATTTCCGGTGGTATGTGGAATGTCACATAACTTCCCATGGTTTGAGAGTTATGGTTTTATGAAGTTGGAGGACCCCCATATGTTGGTTTGAAGCCCCAAATGGTCAAAGAAGTCAAAGTGCTTGAAAAGAAGAAATCATTATTTAAATGATAAAGTATTGGAGAACTTTCTATTTATGGAAAGTGGTTAACCCTAAAATAAGGAAAATAGGTTAAATGACCTAGAAATGGGTTAAGTGACCTAGAGGATGAAAGTATAAATAAGATAGCTATGGTCTCTTGCAAAACATCATTTTTGTGGATCAATGGAGAGCTTCTTGTGAGAATATATTTTGGAGTATCGATGGAGAGCTTCTTGTGAGAGCATATTTGGTGATGATCTCTTGAGCATGATTCAAGATATATTTTGAGAAACAGAGCATGAGGAGGATCTCATGGATGCATCAAGGTTTCGGCAATATCAGAGATCTTGATGGAAAAAGTCTCGGAGCTTCAGAAACCCTAGTTTTGTACGCGGGCTGTAATGGGCCAGGACGCGTACATACATGGGTTGTATGAGGACAAGGCACATATAGTGGATAAAATCATGGAGATATGTCTTTGAGTTGATGACAAGTTGTAGAAGACCAAAGCAGTTTCCAGATCTACATTCTATGGGCTCAGATCTATCACTGAGACTCTGGTATGGTTACATTATTGTCTTGATGGATAGTATTTCTTATTTTGTTGTGAATGCTTAGGGCATTCTTGGTATGGTTGTTGTGATGGGTTTATGTTGGTTGATGGAGTGAGTAGTGCTCTTGTGATTCAGTTGTGATATGATTTCTATGGTATACTAGTTTATTATACATGATTGAGTTAGCATTCATATTGATTGGTTGTGGAGCATGAGCAAGTTATTAGAGAGATTGGATGTGTTGTGACTGGCTCTGAGTCAGTTTGGACAGTGGAAGATAGAAGAGAATGTGTTTACAGGTTGCAGAGGTTCTGAGTATGTGATGAAAAGGATAAACCCTAATAGCTCAAAAGGTATACCCAAGTTGTTGTATACACTGGTCGCGTACATACGTGGATTGTAGTGAGCCAGGGTGCGTACACACACGGGCTGCACTACTAACAGGTCACATACCTATGATAGATTGATATCTGTGGAGGATTGTTGCCTCGTCTCAGTTGTTGCTGAGTGTGTAAGATGATTCTTGCATATAGAGATGGTGCTCTTGTAGAGTTGTACTCTATTCAGTTTTTGTTGATAAACCCCAAGGATTGAAGTCTGTAATAAAAAGAAAATTGTACATACATCTTGTGTTCTTTGTGTTCCTTGTGAAGATGATTTGTTGATGATATATTGATGATATATGTTCACATCTAAGTGGTTATAAATGACAGAAACAAGTAGTGAGTAAATGTTGAATGTTAACTAAGGAGTTTTGTGTAAAAGATAAATACATGAAAAAAGAGCCCCACACTCATTCACACCCCCTCTAAGTGTGGTAGGTGTGTCCAACAAGTTGTACGAAATCTGACACAATTTTCTAGGCTGCAAGTTGTGGGACAGATTGTGTTTGTAAGTGATTCTCTTGGCTGCTAAATGTATTATTGTTGTTGATATGTACTTTCATGAAGATAATATAATCTCTATCTCTTTTGGTTTCCCCACATTGGGGTTTCCCTTGCTGGTTGCCTAAATTTCTGAGTTTTACATGGATGTGTGACTGTTGTTCATTGTTATTTTTTCCACTGCAAAAGTAATTAGCAATGTGTATTTCTTCTTATGGTATTTTATGAATGTGGGTTTAATACATTTCAGATTTCATTTAAGACAATTATCTCTAGTTTGCTAAGTGTATGACATAATTTGTGTATGTTGATTTTGTCATTAAATTTCTACATGGTATCAGATCCAGGGCTCTGAGTGACAATGAGAAGTGTTATTTTTGGGTAATATTTGAAGGGGGAAATATGTTGGTTTTTTTGTTTGAACAGTTGACAAGGTGATGGTTGTTTGCATCTGGTATGAGGACTGGTTGGATGGGATTTCCAACTATTTGCAATGGAAATCCATAATGTCAGCTATTCTTAAAGAGAACAAAATATGTAGCTTTGTTAGAACCATAGTTATTGTTCCCTCAGCAGACCCTATAGATTTTGATTTACATGAGGTAAAGGAGGCCAAAACTCAGAGGACTATTTTGGATGGGGTGAAGGACCACCTTATCCCACACTTGGCTGAGAAGAAGATAACCAAAGAGATGTGGGATGCACTGAAAAACTTGTACGAGGTGAATAATGAAAACTAGAAGATGGCCTTGAAGGATAAATTGCATGATACTAAGATGGGTAAGGGTGAGAGTGTGGCTTCTTATCTTACCCAGGTAGCTCAAGTGAAAGATGATTTGGCTGCAGTTGGGGAGGTCATTTAGGATTCATAGTTGGTGAGGATAGCCTTGAAAGGCTTCACCAAGGAATGGGAAGTCTTTGTGAAGTGTGTAGTAGATCGTGAGCATCTTCCAGATTGGTGTAGACTATGGTATGATTTCACTTAAGAAGAGATCCAGGAAGGATATCAGAGCAGTGGACAGAAGGGAGATGGAGATGATGGAGAGAATGTTTCTCGTGTTGCAAAGGGAAAGGGGAAGAATAAAGGAAACTATGGGAGGGACTTGAGTAAAGTCAGATGTTACTATTGAAACCAGTTGGGGTAGCTTGCTTCTTAGTGTCCTGAGAAGAAGAAGAAGAGGAAGGAATAGGAGGGGCCTAATACAACTACTACAGTAGCTATGGAGGACTTTTAATCCAAGTTTTATATGGAATTTTCTTTGGTCACTCAACTATCCAGTGTTAGTAGTGTTGGACTTGTGGATGATAGCAGGTGGATTGTTGATAGTGGATCCTTTTGTCACATGACATGAATATGGCGTGTATTCTTTATTATCACAGAGACAGGTCTTGACTGAATGGTGGTGAGTGAAGGAGGTATGGCAGGAGTTGTATGTGGAGTTGGAAGGGTTAGATTCCGACTCCATCATGGAGGACTCTTGGAGGTTGATGGAGCTATGTTTGTTTTGGGGATGAGGGTTAACTTGCTCTCGGTCTCATCCTTGGAAGATGTTGTATATTGTACATTGTTCAAGTGGGGACATGTATTTATCTATAGGGAGGGAGTGGATCTGGTTGAACCATAGATGATTGGTGATCAGATGGAAAGGTTGTACAAGTTGTAAGGACAACCTACAAGTTATGATTCAAAGTCGAATGAGGAGCAGGAGGCTCCTGAGACATCGATGGGACCAAGGATTTAGTATTGCATTTAGAGGGAAGAGAGGGAGTCTCTTCTAAGAACCGACAAGAGGCTCAAGTGGTGTGATAAAAAAAATCTCAGGGTGGAGTGGATTCTTCTAGGAGCTCAAGGTTCATAGTGGTTTCCAAGAGGAGGCATTCTAGTTTGAGTTTTGTGCAGGTGTTGAGGTTGGCTCCAGGTTCAAAGGGAGATCCTACTGCGACTAGTGTAATGGGACCGGATGATGGTGATGGAAGTAAGTACATCCCTCACTAAGAGGGAGTGTTATATTTTATAGCTCGAGAGGTACTCCACATATTTTTTCTTGAATGCATAAGTGACCTTGTATTTATACTACTAGGCACTTGACTTTGTAATGGGTTTTTATAAAGTTGTAATAAAGTGGTTCTATTATTAAAGTGATTTTTTATTAAATGTACCTTCTAATATTATAGTGACTTTATTTCATAAAGTGAACTTATGTTATAAAGTGATTTTGTACTTTAATATTTTAAGTGATTTCTTTTGGAGGGAATGAATCATGTCCCTTGATCATGTAAAGACAATATTAGATCTTCTCCTTTGGATTTAGGGATGGGGAAGGTGAAAAGACTCTTGGAAGGTGAAAGGTCACTTTCGGATTATAAGAGAATTCCTAGGGTAGTGTGCAATACAACTGAAGAAGATTGAAAGAGATCTTGAAGAGGAAAGTGGGTAGTAGATCTTTGGCATGGTTTCCAAGGGAGATTGGGCACATTTCCCAAGGAGTAACTTATGTTTAAGAGATACTATTTTTATTGTTGAGGATAGGCCATACTATATAGATCCATACATGTCGTACAATGGCAAATTGGGCATGGAAATCGAGGCAAGTGAGGGCACGTATTTTGAGGAAACATTTGAGGGATTTTTGTTGGAGGAAGGTCATATAGGAGGGAAGGTACAACAACCTGTTGAGGGAATTATTTTTGAGGTGTTTATTTCAGCAAGGCCATACAACTGTACATACTATGACAC
Source organism: Picea mariana (assembly GCA_032191745.1). NCBI lineage: Eukaryota > Viridiplantae > Streptophyta > Pinopsida > Pinales > Pinaceae > Picea > Picea mariana. The sequence continues at coordinate 182,667 of JASDQU010307294.1, read as the reverse complement.
AATTTTCTAGGCAACAAGTGGTGGGAAAGATTGTGTTTGTAAGTGATTGTCTTGGAAGCTAAATGTAATCTTGTTGTTGATATGTACTTTCCTGAAGCTAATATAATATCTCTCTCTTTGGGTTTCCCCACATTGGGGTTTTCCCTGGCCGGTTACCTAAATTTATGAGTTTTACATGGATGTATGATTGTGGCTCATTGTTATTTTTTCTACTACAAAAGTACTTAGCAATGTGTATTTTTTCTTATGGTATTTTATGAATGTGGGTTTAATACATTTCAGAGTTTGTTTAAGACAATTATCTCTAGGTTGCTAAGTGTATGATAGAATTTGTGTATGCTGATTTTGTCATTAAATTTCTACAAAATCAAGCTCCCTCAATTTCAGATTGTGAGTTCCAAGCTCCCACAATTTTCCAAGTTCCAAGAAATCCGTGCATAAGTTTCAATGGTGAATTTCGAATGCTTTACATTGTCGAATGGTTTACGATATTGGTGAATACTTTGTTTTTCATTGCGTCCAGGCTCTTTTTTATTTGTTCATTTTGTTTGAATGGTTAGCACTAGATTAGGTGCCATTCGAGTCGTATTTAGCTTAGAGTATTGGCCCAAAATGTAATCATGTTGGGGCACTAAATATGGTGCTAATGGTGCCCAATTTAGCATCGAATAATGGTCAGAAACGTAATCATGTTGGGGCAATTTAAATGGGATAATACCATCTTATCTCCCACATGACGTGAAAGAATTCTATATTGAGTACACTTCATATGAACACATATTATCATGTGAAACAAATGGGATAGAAATTTAATACACTAGCATCAACCTACTTACTCACCTTCAATCCTTCTTTGCATGTGATTAAGAGTTGTATAATGGTGGAGTTGAGTGATGCATGTTGGTCTATTTGGGTTGGAAATTGGACATGGCCTGACTTACTTTCCCTTGCTCTCCCTTCTCCAAGCATGAGCGATGGATAGATTTGGGCATTATGTTGGTAATTAGTTATGTTAGTCAATTAGGAAGAAGGATGGAAACAATGGACCATTGACATTGCAAGAACGAGTGTTGTGTCTTGTCTGTTCTTAGAGAGGCAATGAGAGGAGAGAAGAGGTGCAAGAGGGAGATAACATAAGCATAGTGTAGTATAATCAATCATTTTCTAAAATAGGTGTAAATATGAGTTTGAGAGGCCCATTAAAAATAAAAATTACACTAGGAACACTTACACAGTTGACACGACAAAGCACACACTAAAAATATAGGAATGGGAGAAAGAGGGTACATATCATAGTAAGAACTTAGACTTTATTGAGTAGTGGTGATATTTGGAATTGTTGGTTGGGATAATATTAACCCGTCTAGACCTACCTCTAGAAGTAGTCTCACCCCCCCCTCTTGTGGAGTCAATCCCATCAAGGAACCCTCCCCTTGTGACCTCTCTTCAACCTCGAAGGAATACAAGGACACAATGTACTTCCAAAATTAGCAGAGGTGGAAACCCATGCAATGGTATACATTAGTATGTAATGGTATGCAATGGTATTGGAAATGGTATTATACGTAGATGTTATGTGACTAATTTCATTGTTGTGTATTATAGGATCCATTGGAGGCCATGTATAGAGGACATGGAAGACATAGACCTACTAAATCAACGAGAGGAAAGTGGGTGGCCATATAATTGGATATAGAATCTGCAGATACAATAAAGGTACGAAGACAAAGAAACCTCTCGGACCAATCTCTGACCAATATTTTGTATATCGGAATGACGAATGATGAAAATGAGACCACATAATGAAGGTTCATGCAAACGTGGAGTATGTAGAAGATTATGTGGGGACACCAGGCATTCTTGAGTCTTGAAACCCTCTCATATCATCAAGGCATGTGTCTCATCTAACCATGTCAAATTTCGATGCATACAAGCTAAGTTTGAAGAAATTTCAATGTTGGAACCCTTCACTACTCACCATATGGTGTCAGTAGATGACATTGGTGATGGGCATGTTGGAAGACATTCCATGACATTTCAAGAGAGTTTCAACAAATATTCTATAGATCGGAATGAGGAATCATGACAATGTGACTGCATGATAAACATTGGTGCAAATGTGGAAAATATCAAAAATTATGCGAGGACATCAGGCATCCTTGAGTCTTGAAAACCTCACATATTGTCAAGGCATGCATCTACTATGACCTTGTCAATTTTTTATGCATACAGGGATATTTTGAAGAAATTTCAACTTTCATCCCATTCACTGATGACCGTGTGGCGTCGATGGATGACATTGGTGATGGGTGTGTTGGTTTAAGACATTCCATGACATTTCAATAGAGTTTCGACAAAGATTCTATAGATGGGAATTATGACGAATGATGATAATGAGACTACATGATAAACGTTGATGAAAACTTGAACGATCTCAAATATTATGTTAGGATGTTAGGAAATATGCTTCGATCTTAAGAACCTCTCATACCATCAACACGTGTCTATTCTAACCATGTCAAATTTTGACCCATCCAAGAACAGTTTGAAGAAATTTTAACATTGGCCCCATTCACTTCTCACCATGCGACATTGGTGGATGACATTGGTGATGGGCACGTTGGAATACGTTCCATGAAATTTCAAGAGAGATTCAACAAACATTCTATCAATGTGAATGATGGATGATGACAATGAGACTACATGATGAATGTTGATGCAAACAATGATCTGTAAAGATCTTTTAATGACTGTGGTTGAGTTTTTTAATTGCATGTGTTAATTAACCATTTGAGAAGATTAATGAAAGAATGAGGAAATAAGAGGAATTATGACAGCCATATACACATATACAGATCTGAAATGAAATAATAAACAACAAACCATAACAAGAGAATTGATAACGGAGTTCGACACAAAATTGCCTACGTCTCCGGGCCTTCGTCTCAGTGCGGGAGGCTTCTTTATTTTTGTTCAAAGCTCAAAAATTACATCGCAGCAGTGCCATTAGGCTACAAGACTAATCTGGTCATGTTCTTCCATATCTCTAGAACCTAGCAAAAGAAATGGCACGCAAAACGGATGACCACAGCTCCCAGAAATGGTCTGCAAGCGTCTGCTCCTCAATAGCTTCCCTGCATAAAAATGGCTTTGGCTTGGCTTCCCTTCAGCATAAATCTTCTCTGACTTTCCTCCATGGCCTCAAAAAGGCCTGGTTTTTATAGATCTAAAGTTGGTTATCCATCCCCAACTTCCTCCCAAAATCTGGGCTCAAATAGGGCTCAAAATCTCCCAATAATGGCTAAAATCCATTAATTACAGGCATAAAAATCATAAAAAATCCAAAAACATAGCATAAAAACCCACATTTGCAAATATTTGG
>JASDQU010307294.1:144117-154336 GCA_032191745.1 Picea mariana | reverse complement strand
TTCCAAATATGAAATCCTATTTGGATACCCATTTGAGAGTTGTACACCACAGTCTTGATTGGGGGCGAAGACGTGTCGTTCTCGGGGCGCTTTTTCTCAACGTTGGGTCACGTTCCAAGCCTAAGTTGGAACGAAGTGGGATTACCGATTGAAAAAAAAAATCCTCCGTTTACGCGTATGAAATCATATTTGGATACTCATTTGAGAGTTTTACACCACAGTCTTGATTGTGAGTGAAGACGTGTATTTCTCGGGCCACTTTTTCTCAAATTCGGGTCACGTTCCAAGCCCAAGTTGGAACGAAGTGGGATTACGGGTTGAAAAGAAAAACCCTCCATTTTCATGTATGAAATCATATTTGGATACTCATTTGAGATTTCTACACCATAGTCTTGATTACGAGCGAAGACGTGTCATTCTCTTGCTAATTTGTCTCAACTTCGGGTCACGTTCCAGGCCCAAGTTGGAACGAAGTGGGATTACCGGTTGAAAAGAAAAATGATCCATTTTCGCGTATGAAATCATATTTGGATACCCATTTGAGAGTTTTAAACCACAGTCTTGATTGCGGGCGAACACGTGTAGTTCTCGGGCCACTTTTTCTCAACTTCGGGTCACGTTCCAGGCCCAATTTCGAACGAAGTGGGATTACGGGTTGAAAATAAAAACCCTTTGTTTTTTATTATGAAATCATATTTGGATACCAATTTGAGAGTTGTACACCACAGTCTTGATTGCGAGAGAACGCGTGTAGTTTTCGGGCCGCTTTTTCTCAACTTCAGTTCATGTTCCAGGCCCAAGTTTGGAACGAAGTGGAACTACGAATTGAAAAGAAAAATCCTTCATTTCGGTGTATGAAATCATATTTGGATACCCATTTGAGAGTTGTACACCATAGTTTTGATTGCGGGCGAAGACGTGTGTCTCTCGGGCCTCTTTTTCTCAACTTCATGTCACATTCCAGGCCCAAGCTTGGAATGAAGTGGAACTACGGGTTGAAAAGAAAATTCCCACGTTTCTGCTTATGAAATCATATTTGGATACTCATTTGAGGGTTGTACACCACAATATTGATTGTGGACGAAGACGTGTTGTTTTCGAGCCACTTTTTCTGAACTTTGGGTTACTTTCTAGGCCGAAGTTGGAACGAAGTGGGATTACCGGTTAAAAAGAAAAATCCTATGTTTCTGCATATGAAATCATATTTGGATAACCATTTAAGAGTTTTACACCACAGTCTTGATTGCGGACGAAGACGTGTAGTTCTTGGGCCACTTTTTCTCAACTTCGGGTCACGTTCTAGCCCAAGTTGGAACAAAGTGGGATTACGGGTTGAAAAGAAAAATGCTTTGTTTTTGCATACGAAATCATATTTGTATACCCATTTGAGAATTGTACACCATAGTTTTCGTTGCAAGCGAAGACATGTAGTTCTCGGGCCGCTTTTTCTCAACTTCGGGTCACGTTCCAGGCCCAAGTTGGAACGAAGTGGGATTACGGGTTAAAAAGCATAACCCTCTGTTTTCGCGTCTGAATCATTTTTGGATACCCATTTGAGAGTTGTACACCAAAGTCTGGATTGCGTGCGAAGACGTGTAGTTCTTGGGACGCTTCTTCTCAAATTCGGGTCACGTTCGAGGCCCAAGCTGGAACGAAGTGGGTTTACGGGATGAAAAGAAAAACCCTTTTTTTTCGCGTATGAAATCATATTTGGATACCCATTTGAGAGTTGTACACCACAATCTTGATTGTGGGCGAAGATGTGTAGTTCTCAGGCCTTTTTTTCTCAACTTCGGGTCACGTTCCAGGCCTAAGTTGCAATGAAGTGTGATTACGGGTTGAAAAGAAAAACCCTCTGTTTCCATGTATGAAAACATATTTGGATCCCCATTTGAGATTTGTACACCACAGTCTTAATTGCGGACGAAGATGTGTAGTTCCCAGGCCACTTTTTCTCAACTTCAGGTAATGTTACAAGCCCAAGTTTGGAATGCAGTGGAACTACAGGTTGAAAAGTAAAATACTCCATTTTCACATATGAAATCATATTTGGATGCCCATTTGAGATTTGTACACTGCAATCTTTATTGAGGGAAAATACGAGTAGTTCTGGGGCCCTGTTTCCTGAACTTCGGGTCATGTTCCCGACCCAATTAGGAATGAAGTGGAACTACGGGTTGAAAAGCAAAATCCTTCGTTTCTGCGTATGAAATCATATTTCGATACCCATTTGAGAGTTGTACACCACATTCTTGATTGTGGGTGAACACGTGTAGTTCTCGGGCCGCTTTCTCTCAACTTTGGGTGACGTTCTAGGCCCAAGTTTGGAACGAAGTGAAACTACAGGTTGAAACGAAAAACTCTTTGTTTTCAAATATAAAATCATATTTGGATACCCATTTGAGAGTTGTACACCATAGTCTTGACTACAGGCGAAGACATGTCATTCTCGGATCGCGTTTTCTCAGATTTGGGTCAGGTTCCAGCCCCAAGTTGGAACGAAGTGGGATTACGGGTTGAAAAGAAAAACCCTCTGTTTCCACATATGAAATCATATTTGGATACCCATTTGAGAGTTTTACACCACAATCTTGATTGTGGACAAAGACGTGTAGTTCTTGGGCCGCGTTTTCTCATCTTCAGGTCACATTCTAGGACTAAGTTGGAACAAAGTGGGATTATGGGTTGAAAAGAAAAGCTCTTCGTCTCGACGTATGAAATCATATTTGGATACCCATTTGAGAGTTGTACACCACAGTCTTGATTGCGAGCAAAGACGTGTCTTTCTTGGGACGTTTTTTCTCAACTTCGGGTCACTTTCCAGGCAAAAGTTGGAACGAAGTGGGATTACAGGTTGAAAAGAAAAATCTTCTATTTTCGTATGAAATCATATTTGGATACCCATTTGAGAGTTTTACACCGCAGTCTTGATTGTGGGTGAAGACGTGTAGTTCTTCGGCAGCTTTTTGTGAACTTCGGGTCACATTCCAAACCTAAGTTGGAATGAAGTGTGATTAAGGGATGAAGATAAAAACCCTCCATTTTCACGTATGGAATCATATTTGGATACGCATTTGAGAGTTGTACACCACAGTCTTGATTGTGGGTAAAGACATGTCGTTCTCGGGCTTCTTTTTCTCAAATTCGGGTCACGTTCTAGGCCAAAGTTGGAATGAAGTGGGATTACTGGTAAAAAAGAAAAATCCTTTGTTTCCACATATGAAATCATATTTGGATAACCATTTGAGAGTTTTACACCAAAATTGTGATTGCGGGCGAAGATGTGTAGCTGTTGGGTCGCTTTTTCTCAACTTCGGGTCACGTTCCAGCCCAAGTTGGAATGAAGTGGGATTACTGGTTGAAAAGAAAAACCCTTTGTTTTTGCATATGAAATCATATTTGTATACCCATTTGAGAATTGTACACCACAGTTTTCATTGTAGGCGAAGATGTTTAGTTCTCGGCCTGCTTTTTCTGAACTTCGGGTCATGTTCCAGGCCCAAGTTGGAACGAAGTGATATTACGGGTTGAAAAGCATAACCCTTCATTTTCACGTATGAAATCATATTTGGATACCCATTTGAGAGTTGTACACCACAGTCTTGATTGTGGGTGAAGATGTGTAGTTCTTGGGCCGCTTTTTCTCAACTTTGGGTCACGTTCCAGGCCCAAGTTGGAACGAAGTGGGGTTACGGGTTGAAAAGGAAAACCCTCCGTTTCCATGTATGAAATCATATATGGATACCCATTTGAGATTTTTACACCACAGTCTTCATTGCAGGTGAAGACGTGTAATTCTCGGGTCGCGTTTTCTCAACTTCGGGTCACGTTCCAAGCCCGTGTTTGGAACGCAATGGAACTACCGATTGAAAAGAAAAATCCCTCATTTTTGCGTATGAATTCATATTTGGATATCCATTTGAGACTTGTACACCACAGTCTTTATTGAGGGTGAAGACGTGTAGTTATGTTGTTTTCTCAACTTCGGGTCACTTTCCCGGCCCAAGTTTGGAATGAAGTGGAACTACGGGTTCAAAATCAAAATCCTTCGTTTCCACGTATGAAATCATATTTTGATACCCATTTGAGAGTTGTACACCACAATCTTGATCACGGGTGAAGACGTGTAGTTCTCGGGCTGCTTTTTCTCAACTTCGGGTCATATTCTAGGCCCAAGTTTGGAATGACATGGAACTACGGGTTGAAAAGCAAAATCCTTCGTTTCCAAATATGAAATCATATTGGGATACCAATTCGAAAATCGTACACCACAGTCTTGATTGAGGGCAAAGAAGTGTAGTTATGGTGTTGCATTTTCTCAACTTCAAGTCACATTCCAGGCCCAAGTTTGGAATGAAGTGGAACTACGGGTTGAAATGAAAAATCCTTTGTTTCCATGTATGAAATCATATTTCGATACCCATTTGAGAGTTGTACACCACAATCTTGATTGCGAGAGAAGACATGTAGTTCTCGTTCCACTTTTTCTCAACTTCGGGTTACATTCTAGGCCCAAGTTTGGAACGAAGTGGAACTACGGGTTGAAAAGCAAAATCCAATGTTTTCGCATATGAAATCATATTTGCATACCCATTTGAGAGTTGTACACCACAGTTTTGATTGTGAGCGAAGAAGTGTAGTTCTGGGGCCGCGTTTTCTCAACTTCAGATCTTGTTCCAGGCCCATGTTTGGAAAGAAGTGGAACTATGTGTTGAAAAGAAAAATCATCCGTTTCCAAATATCAAATGATATTTGTATACCCATTTGAGAGTTGTACAACATAGTCTTGATTGAGGGTGAAGAAGTGTAGTTCTCGTGCCGCTTTTTATCATCTTCGGGTCACATTCCAGTCCCGAGTTTGGAATGAAGTGGAAATACGGGTTGAAAAGAAAAATCCTCCATTTCCAAATATGAAATCATATTTGGATACCCATTTGAGAGTTGTACACCACAATCTTGATTGCAAGTGAAGACGTGAATTTATAGGGCCCCATTTTCTCAACTTCGGGTCACAATCTAGGCCTAAGTTTGGAACGAAGTGGAACTACGGGTTGAAAAACAAAATCCTTCATTTCCGCATATGAAATCATATTTGGATACCCATTTGAGAGTTGTACACCACAGTCTTGATTGCAGGTGAAGACGTGTAGTTCTCGGGCCTCTTTTTCTCAAATTCGGGTCATGGTCCAAGCCTAAGCTTGGAACGAAGTGGAACTACGGGTTGAAAAAAAAATTCCTCCATTTCTGCGTATGAAATCATATTTGGATACCCATTATTGAGTTGTACACCACAGTCTTGATTGCGGGCGAAGATGTGTAGTTCTCGAGCCGCTTTTTCTTTAATTCGGGTCACGTTTCAGGCCCAATTTTGGAACGAAGTGGAACTACTACGGGTTGAAAAGAAAAAACCTTTGTTTTTGCGTATGAAATCATATTTGGATACCCATTTGAGAGTTGTACACCACAGTATTGATTGTGGGCGAAGACATGTAGTTATGGGGCCGTTTTTTCTCAACTTCGGTTCATGTTTCAGGCCCAAGTTTGGAACGAAGTGGAACTACAGGTTGAAATGAAAAATCCTTCGTTTCTGTGTATGAAATCATATTTGGATACCCATTTGAGAGTTGTACACCACAGTCTTGATTGCGAGCGAAGACCTGTAGTTATCAAGCCGTTTTTTCTCAACTTTGGGTCACGGTCCAGGCTCAAGTTTTGAATGAAGTGGAACTACGGGTTGAAAAGAAAAATCCTATGTTTCCGCGTATGAAATCATATTTGGATACCCATTTGAGAGTTGTACACCACAGTCTTGATTGTGGGCAAAGACATGTAGTTCTTGGGCCGCTTTTTGTCAATTTCGGGTCACATTCTAGGGCCAGGTTTGGAACGAAGTGGAACTATGGGTTGAAATGAAAAATCTTTTGTTTCCACGTATGAAATCATATTTGGATACAAATTTGAGAGTTGTACACCATAGTCTTGATTGTGGGCGAAGACGTGTAGTTTTCGTGCCGCTTTTTCTAAACTCCATGTCACGTTCCAAGCCCAAGTTTGGAACGAAGTGGAACTACAGGTTGAAAAGAAAAATCATATCTCGATACCGATTCAAGAGTTGTACACCACAGTCTTGATTGCGTGCGAAGACATGTAGTTCTGGGGCTGCGTTTTCTCAACTTCGGGTCACATTCTAGGCCCAAGTTTGGAACGAAGTGGAACTACAAGTTCAAAAGAAAAATCCTCCGTTCCCATGTATGAAATCATATTCGGATACCCATTTGAGAGTTGTACACCACAATCTTGATTGCGGGCGAAGACGTGTAGTTCTCGGTGATTCGTAGGATCTTTTAATGACTTATGGTTGAGTTTTAATTTTGCATGCGTTAATTAACCATTTGAGAAACTTAGTGAAAGAATGAGGAAAGAAGAGGAATTATGACAGCCATATACACATATGCAGATCTGAAATGAAATAATAGACAACAAACCATAACACATAGATTGATAACGGAGTTCGGCTCAACTTTTCCTACCTCTCCTGGCCTTTGTCTATGTGGGGGAGGCTTCTTTATTTCTGTTCAATAGCTCAAAAATACATCGCTGCAATTCCAAATGGCTACAAGACTGATCTGGTCATGTTCATCCAGATCTCTAGAATCCTGCAAAGAAAACGGCACGCAAAACGGACGTCCGAAGCTCCCAGAAATGGCCCAACAACGTCTGCTCCTCAAAAGCTTCTCTGCATAAAAATGGCTTTGGCTTGGCTTCTCTTCAGCATAACTCTGCTCTGAATACCTCCTCATGGCCTCAAACAAGCCTGGTTTATATATATCTGAAGTTGGTTGCTCATCTCCAACTTCCTCCCAAGATTTGGGCTCCAAAAATGCCCAATATCTCCCAAAAATGAAGAAAATCAATTAAAAATAGGCATAATATTTTGGAAAATCATAAAAAAAAAAAAAACTTTATAACATAACCCACTGCATATAAATTATTGGGAATTAGCCCCTAGGCCTGGGTGCACGCCCCCTAAACTCGGTCGTATGGGTGCTTCATGTGGCCACGCGCCCATGCGCTGGCCCTCAAGTCCTTAACTCTCGGTCGCATCAAAGGCCATGTGGCCATATCCCAACTGCGTACTTTTGAAGGGACAATCCCCCTATCATATGGACACATGGTGCATGGGATAGAACCGTGCCCTAAAAAAATGCACCCAATGGGTAGTGGCGCCCGCTCCCTTTTGGTGGTTGGTCACATGCATTACAAATGAATCAATGGCTAACAAATTTATCCGTGCACGCTATGCGCCCGCGCCCCTTTTGGGTGGTTGGTCATATAAACCATGGGTTGAAACCATGGGCTGGGGCTTAGCCCCAGCCCCACTTTCCGCCACCATACAATAGTTTGCATTTTAAAAAGGAACACGTATGGTGCATTGGCATTTGGTCATTTGTTAAGCATTTGGACTGGTCCAAGAGGTCATGGGATTGACCCCCATGGACTCCAAATAAACTTTTGAAACCTGCCACTTGGACTGATGACTGGGTGCCACGTGGTTGCCCATGACTAGGCCACGTGGCATCTCCCCATTCGACGGATTAATGCCACTTATCAACTATTCACTAGTCCAGTTGCCTGCCACATGTCTGCCCTGTCATTGAACCTATCCAATCACCATTAGCCAGAGAGTGCCACATCATCTTCTGCACAGTCAGCATGCGGATGTCATGCTGCCATCAGCATTGACTTTTTGACCAGTTGACCTTTGACTTTTTACCTGTTTGGGCTTTCAATCAGAATGCGATAACTTTCGCATACAGAGCCCGTTTGACAAAGTAAATATACCGTCGGAATCAAGAAGACGAGACGGATGCAATGACGTTGGTTCCATCGCATTCTGAGCACTTTCATTTTTGAGCATTTTTCAAGCCCTGTCAGGCTTCTGGATCCGATTTCGGATCACTCGGGCCACTTTTTGCCAACTTCGGGCCACGTTCCAGGCCGAAGTTGGAACAAAGTAGGATTACGGTTTGAAAAGAAAAAGCTTTCGTTTTCTCATATGAAATCATGTTTGGATACCCATTTGAGAGTTGTACACCACAGTCTTGATTGCGGGAGAAGACGTGTAGTTCTGGGGCCGCGTTTTCTCAAGTTTGGGTCACGTTCCAAGCCCAAGTTGGAACGAAGTGGGATTACGGCTTGAAAAGAAAAATCCTTCGTTTCTGCGTATGAAATCATATTTGGATACCCATTTGAGAGTTTTACACCACAATCTTGATTGTGGGTGAAGACGTGTAGTTCTCGGGCCGCTTTTTCTCATCTTCGTGTCACGTTCCAGACCCAAGTTGGAACAAAGTGAGATTATGGGTTGAAAAGAAAAACCCTCTGTTTCCAAATATGAAATCAGATTTGGATACCCATTTGAGAGTTGTACACCACAGTCTTGATGGGGGGTGAAGAAGTGTAGTTCTCGAGCCACTTTTTCTCAACTTCGGGTCATGTTCCAGGCCCAAGTTGGAATGAAGTGGGATTACGAGTTGAAAAGAAAAACCCTCCGTTTTCACGTATCAAATCATTTTTGGATACCCATTTGAGATTTGTACACCACAGTCTTGATTGCGAGCGAAGACGTGGAATTCATGGGCCGCTTTTTCTCAACTTCGGGTCACGTTCAAGGCCCAGGTTATAACGAAGTGTGATTACGGGTTGAAAATAAAAACCCTCCGTTTCCGTGTATGAAATCATATTTGGATACCCATTTGAGAGTTGTATACTACAACCTTGATTGTGGCCGAAGACATGGAATTCGCGGGCCATTTTTTCTCAACTTCGGGTCACATTCCAGGCCCAGGTTATAACGAAGTGTGATTACGGGTTGAAAAGCAAAACCCTCCATTTCTGCATATGAAATCATATTTGGATACCCATTTGAGAGTTGTATACTACAACCTTGATTGTGGGCGAAGATGTGTAGTTCTTGGGCCTCTTTTTCTCAACTTCGGGGCACGTTCTAGGCCCAAGTTTGAACAAAGTGGGATTATGGGTTGAAAAGCAAAGTTCTTTGTTTCCACTTATGAAATCATATTTGGATACCCATTTGAGAGTTGTATACTACAGTCTTGATTGCGAGTGAAGACATGTAGTTCTTGGGCCGCTTTTTCTCAACTTCGGGTCACGTTCTAGGCCCAAGTTTGAACGAAGTGGGTTTATGGGTTGAAAAGAAAAGTTCTTTGTTTCCACGTATGAAATCATATTTGGATACCCATTTGAGAGTTGTACACTACATTCTTGATTGCAGGCGAAGACCTGTAGTTCTTGGGTAGCTTTCTCTGAACATCACGTTTTGGGCCCAAATTTGAACAAAGTGGGATTATGGGTTGAAAAGAAAAGTTCTTTGTTTCCACATATGAAATCATATTTGGATACCCATTTGAGAGTTGTATACTACAATCTTGATTGCGGGAGGAAATGTGTAGTTCTTGGGTCACTTTTTCTCAACTTTAGGTCACGTTCTAGGCCCAAGTTTAATTGAAGTGGGATTATGGGTTGAAGCTCAAAGTTCTTTGTTTCCACGTTTGAAATCATATTTGGATACCCATTTGAGAGTTGTACACTACAGTCATGATTGTGGGCGAAGACGTGTAGTTCTCGGGCCGCTTTTTCTCAACTTCGGGTCACGTTCAAGGCCCAAGTTGAAACAAAGTGGGATTACAGGTTGAAAAGAAAAATCCTCTATTTCCACGCATGAAATCATATTCCGATACCCATTTCAGAGTTGTACACCACAGTCTTCATTGCATGAGAAGATGTGTAGTTCTGAGGCCACGTTTTCTCAACTTCGGGTGATGTTACAGGCCCAAGTTTGGAACGAAGTGGAACTACGAGTTGAAAAGAAGAATCCTCCATTTCCAAATATGAAATCATATTTGGATACCCATTTGAGAATTGTACACCACACTTTTGATTGCGGGCGAAGACGTGGAGTTCTCGCACCGCTTTTTGTCACCTTTGGGTCACATTCCAGGCCCAAGTTTGGAATGAAGTGGAACTACGGGTTGAAAAAAAAATCCACCATTTCCAAATATGAAATCATATTTGGATACCCATTTGAGAATTGTACACCACAGTCTTGATTGCGGGTGAAGACTTGTAGTTATGGGGCCGCTTTTTCTCAACTTCGGGTCATGTTCCAGTTCCAAGTTTGGAACGAAGTGGGATTACG
>JASDQU010307294.1:48562-59261 GCA_032191745.1 Picea mariana | reverse complement strand
TATTGTTATCTTCTTGCAAGTGGTTCTATAGGCCCAAAGTACTGTTGGTACTCTTAAATCCCATTCATCTCTATTGACACTACAGATCTTCGTCAGTGTTGTCTCCAAGATTTTTTTGAATGCTTAAACTGTCCCATTTTCTTATGGATGGTAAGGTGTGCTCTTCTGATGATGGACTGCAAATTCCTTAGTCAAGGCTTCAATGGTCTTATTGATGAAGTGTGTGCCTTGATCACTCAAAAGGATCTTTGGGAATCCAAACCTGGTTATGATGTCATCAAATATGAAGCGCGCAACTGTAGTTGCACTACAGTCCTTAACTGCTTGTGCTTCGGTCGATCTAGTCAAGTACTATGCCGCAATAATTATGTACCTTGCTCTTGTGCACTTTCCTGGTGGGTTTATAGGTCCTACGAAGTTGATGGCCCATTTCTCAAATGCTTGTAGGGTCATTTGTGGTGATAGAGGCATTTCATCTCTTCTGGACAGTTTCCAAACTCTTTGGAATACATCACAGGCTCTGTAGTAGTCCTTGGCATCTCTTTGTAAGGTAGGCCACCAAAGGCCAGCTCTAAGAAACTTCTGCGTAGTTTCTTTCCCTGCGTAATGTCCTCCTGTGATGCCTTCATGAGCTTCTACGAGGATCAACGGTTGCTCTGCCTCCATAACACACCTCCTTAATATATCATCAAGTCCCATCTTGTATAGTTGTCCAGCTATAAGTGAAAAGTCTACAGCGAGCACTACTATCTGTTTCTTATCAGGAATTGTATACTCACTAGGTGCCATTCCTGTTGACATGAACTGGACTATTTCTATGAAGTAGTCGTCAATATTTCTAATGGCTAGTAGTTGTGCATCTGTTAGTGTATCCTCCAAATTAGAGGGCTCTTCTCCATGTTCCAATCTCGACAAGTGGTTAGGACCTTTATTCATTATTCCTGGTTTAACCACAATCTCAAAATCATATTCCTGAAATAGCAGAAGCCATCTGCATATTCTCCCCCCCAACACTGTCTTGTTGACCAGGTATTTCAGCGTGGAGTGATCGGTAGACATTTTTAAGTGTCCTCCCAACAAGTAGTGGAAGAAATTTTGCAGCGCATACACCATGGCTAACCCTTCTCTCTCAGTAGTGGTGTAGTTAATATCTGTTGTTGATAGCTTCCTGCTAGCAAAGGCTAATGGGTGGTGGATGTCTCCTGTTCGCGATTGTGCTAACACAACTCCCAATGCAATGGAAGATGCATCGACATGCATGTGAAATTCCTTTCTCCAATCTTGAAAAACCAGAATAGGCTCAGTAACCATTTTCTGTTTCAGCGTGTCGAAGCTCAGCTAGCATTCTTCTATCCAACTAAACTGACAGTCTTTCTTCAAAATCTTCTCCATGGGTGTTGTAATCTGGTCATAGCCTTTAATAAATTTCCCGTAATATCCAGTATGTCTCACCGTAGTGCGTAGCTGTTTGAATGAAGTAGGAGGGGGTAGATCGACTATAATGGAAATTTTAGATGGATCTACCAACAATCCCTACTTGCATACAATATGACCTAACAACACTCCAAATGGGGAGAATAAGATGCACTTCTTTAGATTCAAGGCAATCTGACAATGTCTGCATTTGTCCAACATTAGCCTTAAACATTCAATATAATTTTTCATTAGACTAAAAACAGTCCAATCATCGAAATATGCTTATAGAAATTTATGTAGAAAATCTTTGAATGCTTCGACCACCACCCTAAAAAATATGGCTAGGGAATTCTTCAATCCAAACGACATCACTGTATACTGGTAGGATCCCCATTCTATTGCAAATGTGGTTTTATGGCGGTCGTCCTTGGCAATCCAGATCTGATGGTATCCTAAAAATCCATCTGTAAAAGAATATACCTCCTGGCCTCCTACATTGTCTAACACTTCGTCGGTGAATGGCGTAGGGAAGGGGTCATGCAAACAGGAATCGTTCAGCTTCATGAGATCTACGCAGATCCTAATCTCTCCTATCTTATTGTCTTTTACCACCATAGGGCTAATCCACTCTGATTCTTCAACAGACTCTATAATCTCTGCTTCCAACATTCTGTCAAGCTCAATTTTCACTTTCTCCTTATATTTAGGGTTCATTCTGTATGGTATCTATTTGACCGATCTTGCATATGGTTTCAAAGGGATCCTCATCTCTCCCATAGGCCCTTTAATGCCCTTCATATCAGTGAACTTGGTTGGAAACAAGTCTTGATATTCGTGCAGTAACTCTCTGATTTTGTCAATAGTGGCAACATCCCAGTAATCTCTGACATTTGCAAGATTCGATGTTTGCTCGGTTCCAATATTGACATTCGTAATATTGATTGGTTGTTCAATAAATGGTAGCTCAACTCCTGGTCCTTCCACATCTCTCTGTCCCTCTGTCTCTGTGATGTTCACCTTCCTCGGATCATCGTCTTCATCAACATTGATGTTGTAACAACCTTGCAGTTTCTGGAAGGGCACAGTCCATTCGTCCTCTTCCTATTGTAAAGGGAGGCTAGAGGCCTCCTCAAATACTTTATGTCTTACAATCTGTAATGCTTGATCTATTGAAGGATATTGAATTTTGAATAAAAAGGTAGTTACAAAATTCTGAGTCATACCTTCCCAATCTGCGGTGATGAGGCACAACTCTGCTTGAAGGTACCATTTGATAGGGGTTGTGTCCAACGTGTTAATGAATTTGTTCACCCACTACTCTTTAGGAATGTTTCTCCAAGATTCCTCACAACTTCGCACATGGTCCTTTGGGCAACATCGACCTGTGTACCTAACTTCGCAGCCTTCTACTTGCGCTGAGAACCACACTGTCATCAAAGTATGACATTCTACCCAGTCTGTAATGTTGTTTTTGTGTGTCCCCCACCATCTTGTTGGTGTTGCTTTCAAGGCATCATCCATTGCCAACAATATTTGTTGCATTAGTACACTTTCTTCAAATTCCGACAAGAAGGTTTCTAAAGGATTCAGACCATCGTATGTGGGTAAGTTACTTACTATTGTGTCAATCTAATGAACTTCTCTAGTTAATCTAGCACATCTCCTTGTTGTACCGATTCCATGAGCTTCCTTACCTATTTTCCTACTTTTGGTAGAGAAGACCGATCAAATGCTAGAGGCATTTCATATTCTCTTACTTCTGGTCGTGTCTTTGATGAACAACCTTGGTGTCCCCTGAATTTTTTTCTTACCTCCTCAAATATTTGTTTTTCTTTCCTTGCATCAAAATTTTGGGTCTTCTCTGCAACTTCTCTGATTCCTGATTCTTCTGTAGTCTTTCCCGAGGTCATTCTGTATTCACCTGTAAAAATGCCTCCTCTAGTGATAACAATGACTCTAGGGTCCTCTCCATGAGGTTCAATGTATATCAGTTGCACTTGCGGGTTCTATTGAGGTCCTCGTCTCTCCTTAAGCTTAGCTAGCAACACAGGACAATCTTCTATAACGTGTTCGAATGAAATGCAGTAGATGCAACTAGTGCAAGGGTTCTAAAAGTCCCTTGATAAGTGTCTTGGTTGTGCGCAGTTGTAACAGATGATCTATCCTTGGCCTCGACCCATTCCTCCTCCTCGTCCTCTTCCTCTGAATCCACCGCAAGGGTTGAAGTTTCCTCTTCCTCGAGAGTTATACTGTGTAGTGTTTAATTCTTGCTGTACTTCACCTTGAATTTTGTATATGTCTCTTGACCTTTCATGCATGAGGTCACAAGCAATACAATCCCTATCATCATGCCCCATAGACTTACAGAACATGCAATACAAATTTGTAGGTGTATGAACATATTTTTGCATGTAATAACACTCACCAGGGCAATGTCTATTTTTTCATACCTCACACTAGGGTAGGGTGACTTGCTTCAAAGGGCTCAGATCTCCAAAGGCTAAGTATTCATGAAATAGGGGACAATGCTCCTTGAAATAGGGGACAATGTTTTTTCTCAACTTTGGGTCATATTCTAGGCCCAAGCTTGGAGAGAAGTGGAATTATGGGTTGAAAAGCAAAATTCTTCATTTCCAAATATGAAATCATATTTGGATACCCATTTGAGATTTGTACATGTGATCTTGATTGCGAGCGAAGACGAGTAGTTCTTCGACCTCTTTTTCTCAACTTCGCTCCAAGCTTAGGCCTAGAATATGACCCGAAGTTGAGAAAAAGCGACCCAAGAACTACACGTTTTCGCTCGCAATCAAGACCACGTGTACAACTCTCAAATGGGTATCCAAATATGATTTAATATTTGGAAATGGATAATTTTTCTTTTCAACTCATAATTCCACTTTGCTCCAAGCTTGGGCCAAGAACATGTCCCCAAGTTGAGAAAAAGTGGCCCAAGAACTACATGTATTCACTCACAATCAAGACTAGACCACGTGTACAACTCTCAAATGGGCATCCAAATATGATTTCATTTTTGGAAATGGAGAATTTTTGTTTTCAACCCATAGTTCCACTTTGCTCCAAACTTGGGCCTAGAATATGTCCTGAAGTTGAGAAAAAATGACCCAAGAACTACACGTCTTCACTCGCAATCAAGACCAGACCATGTGTACAACTCTCAAATGGGTATCCAAATATGATTTCGTATTTGGAAATGAAGAATTTTTCTTTTCAACCCATAGTTCCACTTCGTTTAAACTTGGGCCTAAAATATGTCCCGAAGTTGAGAAAACGCGGCCCAAGAACTACACATCTTCACTCGCAATCAAGACCACGTGTACAACTCTCAAATGGGTATCCAAATATGATTCCATATTTGGAAATGGAGAATTTTTCTTTTAAACCCATAATTCCACTTCGCTCCAAGATTGGGCCTAGAATATGACCCGAAGTTGAGAAAAAGTGGCCCAAGAACTACACGTCTTCGCTCGCAATCAAGACCAAACCATGTGTGCAACTCTCAAATGGGTATCCAAATATGATTTCGTATTTGGAAATGGAGAATTTTGATTTTCAACCCATAATTCCACTTCACTCCAAGCTTGGGCCTAGAATATGACCCAAAGTTGAGAAAAAGAAGCCCAAGAACTACACGTCTTCGCTTGCAATCAAGACCGCGTGTACAACTGTCAAATGGGTATCCAAATATGATTTCATATTTGGAAATGGAGAAATTTTCTTTTCAACCCATAATTCAACTTCGCTCCAAGCTTGGGCCTAGAATATGACCCGAAGTTGAGAAAACGCGGCCCAAGAAATACACGTCTTCACTTGTAATCAAGACCAGACCACGTGTACAACTCTCTAATTGGTATCCAAATATGATTTCATATTTGGAAATGGAGAATTTTTGTTTTCAACCCATAGTTCCACTTTGCTCCAAACTTGGGCCTAGAATATGTTCTGAAGTTGAGAAAAAGCGGCCCAAGAACTACACGTCTTCACTCACAATCAAGACCAAACCACATGTACAACTCGCAAAAGGGTATCCAAATATGATTTCATATTTGGAAATGAAGAATTTTTCTTTTCAACCCATAGTTCTAGTTCGTTTCCTAAAATATGTCCCGAATTTGAGAAAAAACGGCCCAAGAACTACACATCTTCACTCGCAATCAAGACCACGTGTACAACTCTCAAATAGGTATCCAAATATGATTTCATATTTGGAAATGGAGATTTTTTTTTTTAAACCCATAATTCCACTTCGCTCCAAGCTTGGGCCTAGAATATGACCCAAAGTTGAGAAAAAACGGCCCAAGAACTACACGTCTTCGCTCGCAATCAAGACTAGACCACGTGTGCAACTCTCAAATGGGTATCCAAATAAGATTTCATATTTGGAAATGGAGAATTTTGATTTTCAACCCATAATTCCACTTCACTCCAAGCTTGGCCTTAGAATATGACCCAAAGTTGAGAAAAAGCGGCCCAAGAACTACACGTCTTTGCTCGCAATCAAGACCGCGTGTACAACTGTCAAATGGGTGTCCAAATATGATTTCATATTTGGAAATGGATAATTTTTCTTTTCAACCCATAATTCCACTTCGCTCCAAGCTTGGGCATAGAATATGACCTAAAGTTGAGAAAACACAGCCCAAGAAATACACGTCTTCACTCGTAATCAAGACCAGACCACATGTATAGCTCTCTAATGGGTATCCAAATATGATTTCATATTTGGAAATAGAGAATTTTTCTTTTCAACCCATAATTCCACTTCGCTCCAAGCTGTTGGTTGTGGAGCTTGATTATCTTCTTGATTCAGAGGTCTTTTACTTTCAGCCATGTTTATACCCCATGAAGTATTTACACCCCAGAAGTATGTACACTCTTCCACGCGTGGAAGTGCAGAGGGGGGTACCCCCTCTGCGGGGTCCATGGGGGCTATCCCCCCGGCTAGGGGGTTTGGGGGAAAACGGGAGTTCGGGGGCGAAGCCCTTGAAGGAAAAATTGCCTTGTAAATGTATATTGTAATTTCATTGTAAATTTGAACCGTTCATTATAAGGTCGCAAATCTAACGATAGAGATTATGTTAGGGTTTTATGCCTTAGAAGGAAACTCTCTTGTATGAGGGAAATGTATTCCGGCTATGGTTGATGGCGAATATTGTATTCTGAGAGAGGAGAATGTGAGAGAAAAAAGAGGAAGTTACAACGGGTTTTGCTGTAGGTTGTATCCCTTCATTTTCTAAATAATAATAAAGGAAGGACCTGGCAATTTCTCTGGTGGACGTAGCCCACACTGGGTGAACCACGTAAATCCTTTTTTTGTTTCCACATTTGTTTTATTTTATTGCTCCATGGTCCTGTTTTTCTAACACAAGCTTGGGCCTAAAATATGAGCCAAAGTTGAGAAAAAACGGCCCAAGAACTACACGTCTTCGCTCGCAATCAAGACCATGTGTACAACTCTCAAATGGGTATCCAAATATGATTTCATATTTGGAAATGGAGAATTTTTCTTTTCAACCCATAATTCCACTTCGCTCCAAGATTGGGCCAAGAATATGTCTAGAAGTTGAGAAAAAGGGCCCCAAGAACTACACGTCTTCGCTCCCAATCAAGACCAGATCACATGTACAACTCTCAAATGGGTATCCAAATATGATTTCATATTTGGAAATGGAGAATTTTACTTTTCAACCCATAGTACCACTTCGCTCAAAACTTGGGCCTAGAATATGTCCCGAAGTTGAGAAAAAACGGCCCAAGAACTACACATCTTCGCTCGCAATCAAGACCAGACCACGTGTACAACTCTGAAATGGGTATACAAATATGATTTCATATTTTGAAATGAATAATTGTGCTTTTCAACCCATAGTTCCACTTCATGAATACTTAACCCAAGTTTGGAACGAAGTGAAAATACGGGTTGAGAAGAAAAATCATCTGTTTCCGCCTATGAAATCATATTTGGATACCCTTTTGAGAGTTGTACACCACAATCTTGATTGCGGGCGAAGACGTGTAGTTATCGGGACGATTTTTCTCAACTTCGGGTCACGTTGCAGGCCCAAGTTTAGAACGAAGTGGAACTACGGGTTGAAAAGAAAAATCCTCTGTTTCCGTGTATGAAATCATATTTGGATACCCATTTGAGAGTTGTACAACACAATCTTGATTGCAGGCGAAGACGTGTAGTTCTCGGGCCAATTTTTCTCAACTTTGGGTCACGTTCCAGCCCCAAGTTTGGAACGAAGTGGAACTATGGGTTGAAAAGCAAAATCCTCTGTTTTCGTGTATGAAATCATATTTGGATACCCATTTGAGAGTTGTACACCATAGTCTTGATTGAGGGCGAAGACATGTAGTTCTCGGGCCGCTTTTTCTCAACTTCGGGTCATGTTCCAGGCCCAAGTTTGGAACGAAGTGGAACTACAGGTTGAAAAGAAAAATCCTTCATTTCCACATATGAAATCATATTTGGATACCCATTTGAGATTTTTACACCACAGTCCTGATTGCGGGCGAAGAAATGTAGTTCTCGGGACGCTTTTTCTCAACTTTAGGTCACGTTCCAAGCCCAAGTTTGGAACGAAGTGGAACTACGGGTTGAAAAGAAAAATCCTTCGTTTTCGCATATGAAATCATATTCGGATACCCATTTGAGAGTTTTACACCACAGTCTTGATTGCGAGCGAAGACGTGTAGTTCACGTGCCGTTTTTTCTCAACTTCGGGTCATGTTCCAGGCCCAAGTTTGGAATGAAGTGGAACTACGTGTAGAAAAGAACAATCCTCCCTTTCTGCATATGAAATTGTATTTGGATACCCATTTGAGAGATGTACACCACCGTCTTGATTGCAGGTGAAAACATGTAGTTCTCAGGCCGCATTTCTCAATTTCGGATCACGTTCCAGGCCCAAGTTTGGAACGAAGTTGAACTACGAGTTGAAAATAAAAATCCTTTGTTTCCACGTATGAAATCATATTTGGATACCCATTTGAGAGCTGTACACCACAGTCTTGATTGCGGCCGAAGACATGTAGTTCTCGGGCTGCTTTTTCTCAACTCCAGGTCACGTTCTAGCCCCAAGTTTGGAACGAAGTGGAACTACGGGTTGAAAAGAAAAATCCTTTGTTTCTGTGTATGAAATCATATTTGGATACCCATTTGAGAGTTGTACACCACAGTCTTGATTGCGGGGAGGACGTTTAGTTCTTGGGCCACGTTTTCTCAAATTCGGGTGACGTTGTAGGCCCAAGTTTGGAACGAAGTGGAACTACGGGTTGAAAATAAAAATCCTCTCTTTCTGCGTATGAAATCATATTTGGATACCTATTTGAGAGTTGTACACCACAATCTTGATTGCGGGTGAAGACGTGTAGTTCTCGGGCTTCTTTTTCTCAACTTCGGGTCACGTTCCAAACCCAAATTTGGAACGAAGTGGAACTACAGGTTGAAAAGAAAAATCCTTTGTTTCCGCATATGAAATCATATTTGGATACCCATTTTAGAGTTGTACACCATTATCATGATTGCGGGTGAAGACGTGTAGTTCTCAGGATGCATTTTCTCAACTTCGGGTCACGTTCCAGGACCAAGTTTGCAACGAAGTGGAACTACGGGTTGAAAATAAAAATCCTCTGTTTCTGTGTATGAAATCATATTTGGATACCTGTTTGAGAGTTTTACACCACAATCTTGAATGCGAGCGAAGTTGTATAGTTCTCGGGCCACTTTTTCTCAACTTCGGGTCATGTTCCAGGCCCAAGTTTGGAACGAAGTGGAACTACCAGTTGAAAAGAAAAATCCTTTGTTTCCGCATATGAAATCATATTTGGATACCCATTTGAGAGTTGCACACAATAGTCTTGATTGCGGGTAAAGACGTGTAGTTCTCGNTCTGGGTATGAAAGCATATTTGGATAGCTATTTGAGAGTTGTACACCACAATCTTGATTGCGGGTGAAGACGTGTAGTTCTCGGGCTTATTTTTCTCAACTTCGGGTCACGTTCCAAAGCCCAAATTTGGAACGAAGTGGAACTACAGGTTGAAAAGAAAAATCCTTTGATTCCGCATATGAAATCATATTTGGATACCCATTTGAGAGTTGTACACCATTATCATGATTGTGGGTGAATACGTGTAGTTCTCAGGATGCATTTTCTCAACTTCGGGTCACGTTCTAGGACCAAGTTTGCAACGAAGTGGAACTACGGGTTGAAAATAAAAATCCTCTGTTTTCGTGTATGAAATCATATTTGGATACCTATTTGAGAGTTTTACACCACAATCTTGAATGCGAGCGAAGTTGTATAGTTCTCGGGCCACTTTTTCTCAACTTCGGGTCACGTTCCAGGCCCAAGTTTGGAACGAAGTGGAACTACGAGTTGAAAAGAAAAATCCTTTGTTTCCGCATATGAAATCATATTTGGATACCCATTTGAGAGTTGCACACAATAGTCTTGATTGTGGGTAAAGACGTGTAGTTCTCGTGTAGCTTTTTCTCAACTTCGGGTCATGTTCTAGTCCCATGTTTGGAACGAAGTGGAACTACGGGTTGAAAAGAAAAATCATCCATTTCCAAATATGAAATCACATTTGGATACCCATTTTAGAGTTGTACACCATAGTCTTGATTACGGGCAAAAACGTGTAGTTCTGGGGCCGTGTTTTCTAAACTTCAGGTCACGTTCCAGGCCCAAGTTTGGAACGAAGTGGAACTACGGGTTGAAAAGAAAAATCTTTCGTTTCCAAATATGAAATCATATTTGGATACCCATTTGAGAGTTGTACACCACAATCTTGATTGCGTGCGAAGATGTGTAGTTCTGGGGCCGTTTTTTCTCAACTTCGGGTCACATTCCAAGCCCATGTTTGGAACGAAGTGGAACTACGGGTTGAAAAGAAAAATCCTTCATTTCCAAATATGAAATCATATTTGGATACCCATTTGAGAGTTGTACACCACAGTCTTGATTGCAGGGGAAGACGTTTAGTTCTCTGGCCACTTTTTCTCAACTTCGGGTCACGTTCTAGGCCCAAGTTTGGAACAAAGTGGAAGTACGGGTTGAAAATAAAAATCCTTTGTTTTCAAATATCAAATCATATTTGGATACCCATTTGAGAGTTGTACACCACAATATTGATTGCGGGCGAAGACGTGTAGTTCTCGGGACGCATTTTCTCAACTACGGGTCACGTTCCAGGCCCAAGTTTGGAACGAAGTGGAAATACGGGTTGAAGAGAAAAGCTCTCTTTGTCCGCGT
>JASDQU010307294.1:36330-48512 GCA_032191745.1 Picea mariana | reverse complement strand
CTCAACTACGGGTCACGTTCCAGGCCCAAGTTTGGAACGAAGTGGAAATATGGGTTGAAGAGAAAAGAGCTCTCTGTCCGCGTACAAAATCATATTTGGATACCCATTTGAGAGTTGTACACCACAGTCTTGATTGCGGACGAAGACGCGTACTTCTCATGCCATCTTTTCTCAACTTTGGCTCACATTCCAGGCCCAAGTTTGGAACGAAGTGGAACTACGGGTTTGAAATCAAAATCCTCCGTTTCCACGTATGAAATCATATTTGGATACGAATTTAAAGGTTTTACACCATAGTATTGATTGCGGGTGAAGACATGTAGTTCTCGGGCCATTTTTTCTCAACATCGGGTCATGTTCCAGGCCCAAGTTTGGAACGAAGTGGAACTATGGGTTGAAAAGAAAAATCCTTCGTTTTCGCATATGAAATCATATTTGGATACCCATTTGAGAGTTGTACACCACAGTCTTGATTGCGGGCAAAGACGTGTAGTTCTCGGCCCGCTTTCTCTCAACTTCGAGTCACGTTCCAGGGCCAAGTTTGGAACTAAGTGGAACTAAGTGTTGAAAAGAAAAATCCTTCGTTTCCGTGTATATAATCATATTTGGATACCCATTTGAGAGTTGTACACCAAAGTCTTGATGTTGGCGAAGACATGTAGTTCTCGGGCCGCTTTTTCTCGACTTCGGGTCACGTTCCAGGTCCAAGTTTGGAACGAAGTGAAACTACGGGTTGAAAATCAAAATCCTCCATTTCCACGTATGAAATCATATTTGGATACCCATTTGAGAGTTGTACACCACAATCTTGATTGTGGGCGAAGACGTCTAGTTCTCGGGTCGTTTTTTCTCAACTTCAAGTCACGTTCCAAGCTCAAGTTTGGAACGAAATGGAACTATGGGTTGAAAAGAAAAATCCTTCGTTTCCGCGTATGAAATCATATTTGGATACCCATTTCAGAGTTGTACACCACAATCTTGATTAGGGGAGAAGATGTGTAGTTCTCGAGCCTCTTTTTCTCAACTTCGGGTCATGTTCCAGGCCCAAGTTTGGAACGAAGTGGAACTACGGGTTGAAAAGAAAAATACTTTGTTTCCAAATATGAAATCATATTTGGATACCCATTTGAGAGTTGTACACCACAATCTTGACTGCGGGTAAAGACGTGTAGTTTTGGGCCCGCATTTTCTCAACTTCGGGTCACGTTCTAGTCCCAAGTTTGGAACAAAGTGGAACTACAGGTTGAAAATAAAACTCCTCCATTTCCAAATATGAAATCATATTCGGATACCCATTTGAGATTTTTACACCATAGTCTTGATCGTGACCAAATACGTGTAGTTCTTGGGACGCATTTTCGGGACCTCAGGTCACGTTCCAGGCCCAAGTTTGGAATGAAGTGGAACTATGGGTTGAAAAGCAAAATCCTCTGTTTCCGTGTATGAAATCATATTTGGATACCCATTTGAGAGTTGTATACCACAGTCTTGATTGCGGGCGAAGACGTGTAGTTCTCGAGAATTTTTTTCTCAACTTCGGGTCACATTCCAAGCCCAAGTTTGGAACGAAGTGGAACTATGGGTTGAAAAGAAAAATCCTTCGTTTCCATGTATGAAATCATATTTGGATACCCATTTGAGAGTTTTACACCACAGTCTTGATTGTGGGCGAAGACGTGTAGTTCTCGGGTCATTTTTTCTCAACTTTGGCTCATGTTCCAGGGCAAAATTTGGAACGAACTGGAACTACGGGTTGAAAAGGAAATTCCTCTGTTTCCACGTATGAAATCGAATTTGGATACCCATTTGAGAGTTGTACACCATAGTCTTGATTACGAGCGAAGACGTGTAGCTCACGGGTCGTTGTTTTTCAATTTCGGGTCACGTTCCAGGCCAAAGTTTGGAACGAAGACGAACTATGGGTTTAAAAGAAAATTTCTCTATTTCAGCGTATGAAATCATATTTGGATACCTATTTGAGAGTTGTACACCACAGTCTTGATTGCAGGCGAAGACGTGTAGTTCTCGGGCCGTTTTTTCTCAACTTCGGGTCACGTTCCAGGCCCAAATTTGGAACGAAGTGAAACTATGGGTTGAAAAGAAAAATCCTTCGTTTCCGCATATGAAATCATATTTGGATACCCATTTGAGAGTTGTACACCACAGTCTTGAAAAAAAAAATAATCCATTTCCAAATATGATATCAGATTTGGATACCCATTTGAGAGTTGTACACCACAGTCTTGATTGCGGGCGAAGACGTGTAGTTCCGTGACCGTGTTTTCTCAACTTCGGGTTGTATTCTAGGCCCAATTTTGGAAGGAAGTGGAACTACAGGTTGAAAAGAAAAATCATTTGTTTACATGTATGAAATCATATTTGGATACCCATTTGAGAGTTGTACACCACAGTCTTCATTGCGGGAGAAGATGTGTAGTTCTTGGGCCTCTTTTTCTCAACTTCGCATAACGTTCCAGGCCCAAGTTTGGAATGAAGTGGAACTATGGGTTGAAAAGAAAAATCCTTCGTTTGCAAATATGAAATCATATTTGGATACCCATTTGAGAGTTTTACACCACAATCGTGATTGCGGGTGAAGACATGTAGTTATGGGGCCACGTTTTCTCAACTTTGGGTCACGTTCTAGGCCCAAGTTTGGAACGAAGTGGAACTACGGGTTGAAAAGCAAAATCCTCCATTTCCAAATATGAAATCATATTCGGATACCCATTTGGGATTTTTACACCACAATCCTGATTGCGGCCGAAGACGTGTAGTTCTCCAGACGCTTTTTCTCAACTTCGGGTCACATTCCAAGCCCAAGTTTGGAACGAAGTTGAACTACGGGTTGAAAAGAAAAATCCTCTGTTTCCATGTAGAAAATCATATTTGGATATCCATTTGAGAGATGTATACCACAGTATTGATTGCGGGCGAAGACATGTAGTTATCAAAATGCTTTTTCTCAACTTCGGGTCATGTTCAAGGCGCAAGTTTGGAACGAAGTGGAACTACGGGTTGAAAAGAAAAATCCTTCGTTTCCGATTATGAAATCATATTTGGATACCCATTTGAGATTTTTACACCACAGTCTTGATTGGGGGCAAAGACGTGTAGTTCTCCGACCGCGTTTTCTCAACTTCGGGTCATGTTCCAGGCCCAAATTTGGAATGAAGTGGAACTACGTGTAGAAAAGAAGAATCCTCCATTTCCGCGTATGAAATCGTATTTGGATACCCATTTGAGAGTTATACACCACAGTATTGATTGCGGGTGAAAACGTGTAGTTCTTGGGGTGCATTTTCTCAATTTCGAATCACGTTCCAGGCGAAGACATGTAGTTCTCGGGACGCGTTTTCTCAACTTTGCGTCACGTTCCAGGCCAAAGTTTGGAACGAAGTGGGACTACGAGTTGAAAAGAAAAATCCTTTGTTTCCGCGTATGAAATCATATTTGGATACCCATTTGAGAGTCTTACTCCACAGTCTTTATTGCGGGCGAAGACGTGTAGTTCTCGGGCCACTTTTTCTAAACTTCGGGTCATATTTCAAGCCCAAGTTTGGAATGAAGTGGAACTACGTGTAGAAAAGAACAATCCTCTATTTCCGTGTATGAAATCGTATTTGGATACCCATTTGATAGTTGTACACCATAGTCTTGATTGTGGGCGAAAACATGTAGTTCTTGGGCCGCATTTTCTTAATTTCGAATCACATTCCAGGCCCAAGTTTGGAACGAATTTGAACTACGGGTTGAAAAAAAAAATCTTTCATTTCCACGTATGAAATCATATTTGGGTACCCATTTGAGAGTTGTACACCACAGTCTTGATTGCGACCGAAGACATGTAGTTCTCGGGCCGCTTTTTCTCAACTTCAGGTCACGTTCTAGGCCCAAGTTTGGAACGAAGTCGAACTATGGGTTGAAAAGAAAAATCCTCTAATTCTGTGTATGAAATCATGTTTGGATACCCATTTGAGAGTTGTACACCACAGTCTTGATTACGGGCGAGGATGTGTAGTTCTTGGGCCGCTTTTTCTCAACTTCGGGAGACGTTCTAGGCCCAAGTTTGGAACGAAGTGGAACTATGGGCTGAAAAGATAAATGCTCTCTTTCTGCGTATGAAATCATATTTGGATACCTATCTGAGAGTTGTATACCACAGTCTTGATTGCGGGCGAAGACGTGTAGTTCTTGGGCCCCTTTTTCTCAAATTTGGCTCACGTTTCAGGCCCAAATTTGGAACGAAGTGGAACTACTCGTTGAAAAGAAAAATCCTTCGTTTCTTCATATGAAATCATATTTGGATACCCATTTGAGAGTTGTACACCACTATCATGATTGCAGGCGAAGACGTGTAGTTCTTAGAACGCTTTTTCTCAACTTCGGGTCACTTTCTAGGCCCAAGTTTGGAACGAAGTGGAACTATGGGTTGAAAATAAAAATCCTCTGTTTCTGTGTATGAAATCATATTTGGATACCAATTTGAGAGTTTTACACCACAATCTTTAATGCAGGCGAAGACGTGTAGTTCTCGGGCTGTTTTTTTGCAACTTCCAGTCACGTTCCAGGCCTTAGTTTGCAATGAAGTGGAACTACGGGTTGAAAAGAAAAATCGTTCGTTCCCGTATATGAAATCATATTTGGATACCCATTTGAAAGTTGTACACCATAGTCTTGATTGCAGGCGAAGCCATGTAGTTCTTGGGATGCTTTTTCTCAACTTCAGGTCACGTTCCAGGGCCAAGTTTGGAAAAAAGTGGAACTACATGTTGAAAAGAAAAAATCCTTCGTTTCCGCGTATATAATCATATTTGGATACCCATTTGAGAGGTGTACACCAAAGTCTTGATGCTGACGAAGACGTGTAGTTCTCGTGCTGCTTTTTCTGAACTTCGGGTCACGTTCAGGCCCAAGTTTGGAACGAAGTGAAAATATCGGTTGAAAATCAAAATCCTCCATTTCCGCGTATGAAATCATATTTGGATACCCATTTGAGAGTTGTACACCACAATCTTGATTTCGGGCGAAGACGTGTAGTTCTCAGACCGTTTTTTCTCAGCTTCAGGTCATGTTCCAGGCCACAGTTTGGAACGAAGTGGAACTACGGGTTGAAAAGAAAAATCCTTTGTTTTCGCGTATAAAATCATATTTGGATACCCATTTCAGAGTTGTGCACCACAGTCTTGATTAGGGGAGAAGATGTGTAGTTCTTGGACCGCTTTTTCTCAACTTTGGGTCACGTTCTAGGCCTAAGTTTGCAACGAAGTGGAACTACGGGTTGAAAAGAAAAATCCTTCGTTTCCAAATATGAAATCATATTTGGATACCCATGTGAGAGTTGTACACCACAATCTTGATTGCGGGTGAAGACGTGTAGTTCTGGGGTCGCGTTTTCTCAACTTCGGGTCACATTCTAGGCTCAAGTTTGTAACGAAGTGGAACTACGAGCTGAAAAGAAAAATCCTCCATTTCCAAAAATGAAATCATATTCGGATACCCATTTGAGATTTTTACACCACAATCTTGATTGCGGCCAAAGACGCGTAGTTGTCGGGACGCATTTTCGCAACTTTGGTTCACCTTCCAGGCCCAAGTTTGGAACGAAGTGTGTTAGGGTCCTAAATCGCACATAGGTATATTAATATATTTGGATGTAATAAAGGTCAATATTAATAAGGAATTTCAATAAAATAGAATAAGGCGGATGTAAGAAGACCTAATAGAAGCTTCCGCTTCTAGAATGATCTTCCTCTAGATGCTTCTCTTCATAGACATATTTAGTATAAATAAGGGTCGACGGTATGAAAACCCTAGCTTGGAGATTATTGTAACAGAGCGTTGCTCAATTGGAGGTTGCCCCCTCGAAGAGGCCTGTGAACATTGCTTTCTGAATCAAAGTGTTATTTATTTTGTTGTTCTTATATAATTTATGTGTTATTGTGGAGGTTATGCTGGATATATTACTGTTATTCTGCCATTTCTAGCATTTTATTTATGTTGTGCATATTTATTATATCTGGTATCTTGCAAGTGGTATCAGAGCACTTTCCTTGGTAGAAATTGTGGAATTTTTTTTCCAGGGTAGAGACGTATTCCAGCATCTTTAAGCCACAGAGATCTTTCGTTACGCGTATAAATCCGTGGTTGAGGGATTCATACACGCAGGAAATACAAGTGGTTCTTAAGTACACATTTGTTGGCCACCCTTGTAACCCTTGTTGGTACCCCTTCGAGTGGTAGCGCATTAGACAACACATGTGTACGGATCAGCCTAGATTTCCTGAAGCCCTCTTTAGATAAACCTATAGGCCGTCGGACTGCTATAGTGTCACTGAGAACAACACTCGGGAAGATACTCTCTAGTACCTAGGTAGTCGGGTAGTACGACTAAGGGTACGATCTATCCTCCTTAGTTAGTGCCCTGAGATATTGGGTCGAGTACTACTGTTGGACCCCGCACGTATATCAGAGAGCTATAGCACAGGGCAAACCCTTGTCTGTAGAACCCTTGAATACCTAACCCTTGGGGGACAGAAACATAAACAAATTAAAAATAGACCAGATCTATTTCCGCGCAACTGTGTTCAGGTTGCCAAGTAAATACACATCTCTTTTTGGTTAAGCATTTGGGGATTTCATCACTACAGTATTCTTCAGACCTATTCCATGGGATTTCACCATTATTTGAGACCTATTCCATTGGATTCATCTCTTCGCCCTTATCAATTTCATCCATATCATTTTTCGAAAAAAAAATTGACCCCGCCCGCCCCTTTTCAGTTCACCCATCCTCATGGCCCATACCCGTAGCCAAGACCTGGAAGCTCGCTTCAACACCATTGCGGGCGAAGACTTGTAGTTATTGGGCCACTTTCTCTCAACTTCGGGTCACGTTCCAGGCCCAAGTTTGGAATGAAGTGGAGCTACGGGTTGAAAAGAAAAATCCTCCATTTCCGCGTATGAAATCATATTTGGATACCCATTTGAGATTTGTACACCACAGTTTTGATTGCGGGTGAAGATGTGTATTTCTTGGGACGTTTTTTCCCAACTTTGGGTCACGCTCCGGGCCCAAGTTTGGAACAAAGTGGAACTGTGGGTTGAAAAGAAAAATCCTTTGTTTCCGTGTATGAAATCATATTTGGATACCCATTTGAGAGTTGTACACGATTGTCTTGATTGTAGGCGTAGATGTGTAGTTCTCGAGCTACTTTTTTTCATCTTCAAGTCACGTTCTATGCCAAGTTTGGAACAAAGTGGAACTATGGGTTGAAAAGTAAAATCCTCCGTTTCCACGTATGAAATCATATTTGGATACCCATATGAGATTTGTACACCACAATATTGATTGCGGGCGAAGACATGTACTTCTCGAGCCGTTTTTTCTCAACTTCGAGTCACGTGCCATGCCCAAGTTTGGAACAAAGTGCAACTACAGTTTGAAAAACAAAATCCTTCGTTTCCGTGTATGAAATCATATTTGGATACAAATTTGAGAGTTGTACAACACAGTCTTGATTGCGGGCGATTACGTTTAGTTCTCGAGACGCTTTTTCTCAACTTCGGGTCACGTTCCAGGCCCAAGTTTGGAACGAAGTGGAACTACGGGTTGAAAAGA
This sequence comes from Picea mariana, assembly GCA_032191745.1. Classification (NCBI taxonomy): domain Eukaryota; kingdom Viridiplantae; phylum Streptophyta; class Pinopsida; order Pinales; family Pinaceae; genus Picea; species Picea mariana. Next base: position 40,891 of record JASDQU010307294.1, on the reverse strand, counting down.
AAAATCCTTTGTTTCCGCGAATGAAATCGTATTTGGATAACCATTTGAGAGTTGTACACCACAGTCTAGATTGTGAGTGAAGACGTGTAGTTCTCGGGACTCGTTTTTGCAACTTCGGGTCATGTTCCAGGCCCAAGTTTGGAATGAAGTGGAACTACGGGTTGAAAATCAAAATCCTTTGTTTCTGCATATGAAATCATATTTGGATACCCATTTGAAGATTTTACACCACAGTCATGATTGCGGATGAAGACGTGTAGTACTTGGGCCGCATTTTCTCAAATTCGGGTCACGTTCCAGGCCCAACTTTGGAACGAAGTGGAAATACAGGTTGAAAATAAAAATCCTTCATTTCCATGTATGAAATCATATTTGTATACTCATTTGAGAGTTGTACACCACAGTCTTGATTGCGGGCGAAGACATGTAGTTCTCATGCCTCTTTTTCTCAACTTTGGGTCAAGTTCTAGGCCCATGTATGGAATGAAGTGGAACTACAGGTTGAAAATCAAAATCCTTTGTTTCCGCATATGAAATCATATTTGGATACCAATTTGAAGTTTTTACACCACAGTCTTGATTGCGGGTGAAGACGTGTAGTTCTCAGGCCGCTTTTTCTCAACTTCGGGTCACGTTCCGGGACCAAGTTTGGAACGAAGTGCAACTATGGGTTGAAAAGAAAAATACTTTGTTTCCGTGTATATAATAATATTTGGATACCNCGTATGAAATCATATTTGGATACCCATTTGAGATTTGTACACCAGAGTTTTGATTGCGGGTGAAGATGTGTATTTCTTGGGACGCTTTTTCCCAACTTTGGGTCATGCTCCGCGCCCAAGTTTGGAACAAAGTGGAACTATGGGTTGAAAAGAAAAATCATTTGTTTCCATGTATGAAATCATATTTGGATACCCATTTGAGAGTTGTACACGATTGTCTTGATTGTGGGCGTAGATGTGTAGTTCTCGGGCTGCTTTTTTTCAGCTTCAAGTCACGTTCTATGCCAAGTTTGGAACAAAGTGGAACTATGGGTTGAAAAGTAAAATCCTCCATTTCCACGTATGAAATCATATTTGGATACCCATATGAGATTTGTACACCACAATATTGATTGCGGGCGAAGACATGTACTTCTCGAGCCGTTTTTTCTCAACTTCAGGTCACGTGCCATGCCCAAGTTTGGAACAAAGTGCAACTACGGTTTGAAAAACAAAATCCTTCATTTCCGTGTATGAAATCATATTTGGATACAAATTTGAGAGTTGTACAGCACAGTCTTGATTGCGGACGATTACGTTTAGTTCTCAGGACGCTTTTTCTCAACTTCGGGTCACGTTCCAGGCCCAAGTTTGGAACGAAGTGGAACTACGGGTTGAAAAGAAAAATCCTCTGTTTCCGCGAATGAAATTGTATTTGGATAACAATTTGAGAGTTGTACACCACAGTCTAGATTGTGAGCGAAGACTTGTAGTTCTCGGTACTCTTTTTTGCAACTTCGGGTCATGTTCCAGGCCCAAGTTTGGAACGAAGTGGAACTACGGGTTGAAAATCAAAATCCTTTGTTTCTGCATATGAAATCATATTTGGATACCCATTTGAAGGTTTTACACCACAATCATGATTGCGGGCGAAGACGTGTAGTACTTGGGCCGCATTTTCTCAAATTCAGGTCACGTTCCAGGCCCAACTTTGGAACGAAGTGGAAATACAGTTTGAAAAGAAAAATCCTTCATTTCCATGTATGAAATCATATTTGTATACTCATTTGAGAGTTGTACACCACAGTCTTGATTGCGGGCGAAGACATGTAGTTCTCATGCCTCTTTTTCTCAACTTTGGGTCAAGTTCTAGGCCCATGTCTGGAATGAAGTGGAACTACAGGTTGAAAATCAAAATCCTTTGTTTCCGCATATGAAATCATATTTGGATACCAATTTGAAGATTTTACACCACAGTCTTGATTGCGGGTGAAGACGTGTAGTTCTCGGGCCGCTTTTTCTCAACTTCGGGTCACGTTCCGGGACCAAGTTTGGAACGAAGTGCAACTACGGGTTGAAAAGAAAAATACTTTGTTTCCGTGTATATAATAAATTTGGATACCCATTTGAGAGTTGTACACCAAAGTCTTGATGTTGGTGAAGACGTGTAGTTCTCGGACCGCTTTTTCTTAACTTCGGGACACGTTCCAGGCCCAAGTTTGGAATGAAGTGGAACTGCAGGTTGAAAAGAAAAATCCTCCATTTCCACGTATGAAATCATATTTGGATACCCATTTGAGATTTGTACACCACAATCTTGATTGCGGGCGAAGACGTGCAGTTCTCGGGCTGCTTTTTCTCAACTTCAGGTCATGTTCCAGGCTCAAGTTTGGAAGGAAGTGGAACTACGGGTTGAAAAGAAAAATCATTTGTTTCCGTGTATGAAATCATATTTTCATACCCATTTGAGAGTTGTACACCACAGTCTTGATTGTGGGAGAAGATGTATAGTTCTCAAGCCGCTTTTTCTCAACCTCGGGTCACGTTCCAAGTCCAAGTTTGGAACGAAGTGGAACTATGGGTTTAAAAGAAAAATCCTTCGTTTCCAAATATGAAATGATATTTGGATACCCATTTGAGAGTTTTACACCAATATCTTGATTGCGGGTAAAGACATGTAGTTCTGGGGCCGCGTTTTCTCAACTTTAGGTCACGTTCTAGTCCCAAGTTTGGAACGAAGTGGAACTACGGGTTGAAAAGCAAAATCCTCCATTTCCAAATATGAAATCATATTCAGATACCCATTTGATATTTTTATACCACAGTCTTGATTGCGGGCGAAGACATGTAGTTCTCTTGACGTTTTTTCTCAACTTCACGTCGCGTTCCAAGCCCAAGTTTGGAACGAAGTGGAACTACGGGTTGAAAAGAAAAATCCTTCGTTTCCGTGTATGAAATCATATTTGGATACCCATTTGAGAGTTTTACACCACAGTCTTGATTGCGGGCGAAGACGTGTAGTTCTCGGGCCGCTTTTTCTCAACTTTGGGTCATGTTCCAGGCCTAAGTTTGGAATGAAGTGGAACTACATGTAGAAAAGAACAATCCTCCGTTTCCGCGTATGAAATCGTATTTGGATACCCATTTGAGAGTTGTACACCACAGTCTTGATTGTGGGCGAAAAAGTGTAGTTCTTGGGCGGCATTTTCTCATTTTCGGATCACGTTCCAGGCCCAAGTTTGGAACGAAGTTGAACTACGGGTTGAAAATAAAAATCCTTCGTTTCCCAGTATGAAATCATATTTGGATACCCATTTGAGAGTTGTACACCACTATCTTGACTGCGGGTAAAGACATGTAGTTCTGGGCCCGCATTTTCTCAACTTCGGGTCACTTTCTAGGCCCAAGATTGGAACGAAGTGGAACTACAGGTTGAAAAGAAAAATCCTCTTTTTCTTTGTATGAAATCATATTTGGATACCCATTTGAGAGTTGTACACCACTGTCTTGATTGCAGGCAAGAACGTGTAGTTCTTGGGCCGCTTTTTCTCAACTTCGGGTGACGTTCCAGGCCCAAGTTCGGAACGAAGTGGAACTACAGGTTGAAAAGAAAAAAACTCTCTTTTCGCGTATGAAATCATATTTGGATACCTATTTGAGAGTTGTACACCACAGTCTTGATTGCGGGCGAAGACTTGTAGTTCTCAGACTGTTTTTTGTCAACTTTGGGTCACGTTCCGGGCCCAAATTTGGAACGAAGTGGAACTACAAGTTGAAAAGAAAAAGCCTTCGTTTCCGCATATGAAAACATATTTGGATACCCATTTGAGAGTTGTACACCACTATCATGATTGCGGGCGAAGACGTGTAGTTCTTAGGACGTTTTCTCAACTTTGGGTCACGTTCCAGGCCCAAGTTTGGAACGAAGTGGAACTACGGGTTGAAAATAAAAATCCTCCATTTCCCTATATGAAATCATATTTGGAAACCCATTTGAGAGTTTTACACCACAATCTTGAATGCGGGCGAAGACGTGTAGTTCTCGGGCCACTTTTTCTCAACTTCGGGTCAGGTTCTAGGCCCAGGTTTGGACCGAAGTGGAACTATAGGTTGAAAAGAAAAATCCATTTTTTCCGCGTATGAAATCATATTTGGATACCCATTTGAGAGTTGTACACCATAGTCTTGATTGTGGGTGACGACGTGTATTTCTCGGACGACTTTTTCTCATTTTTGGGTCACGTTCTAGGCAGAAGTTTTGAATGATGTGGAACTAGGGGTTCAAAAGAAAAATCCTCCATTTCCAAATATGAAATCACATTTGGATACCCATTTGAGATTTGTACACCATAGTCTTGATTGCATGCGAAGACGTTTAGTTCTGGCGCCATGTTTTCTAAACTTCGGGTCACTTTCCAGGCCCAAGTTTGGAATGAAGTGGAACTACGGGTTGAAAAGAAAAATCTTTCATTTCCAAATATGATATCATATTTGGATACCCATTTGAGATTTCTACACCACAATCTTGATTGTGTGCGAAGATGTGTAGTTCTGGGGTCGTGTTTTCTCAACTTCGAGTC
>JASDQU010307293.1:71139-86956 GCA_032191745.1 Picea mariana | reverse complement strand
CAAATGGAATGATGAGGCCCAAGTCACGATGGAGAAAATGAAAGAGGTCATGAGCACCTGCCCAGTTCTAGCTCTTCCTGATTTCGGCATACCCTTCACTTTGGAGTGTGATGCCTCAGGGGAAGGTATAGGGGCCGTGTTGATGCAGAACAGGCACCCCCTTGCCTATGAAAGCTGGAAACTCAGGGGTCCTGAACTACTTTACAACATTTACGACAAAGAAATGTTGGCTATCATGCATGCACTAGCCAAATTCAGGCAATATTTAGTAGGTGCAAGGTTTGTGGTCAAATTATACCATAATAGTCTTAAATATCTATTGGATCAGAAGGATTTGAATGAAAGACAACAAAAATTGGTAAGCAAAATACAAGCCTACAACTTTGACATTGAATTTGTCAAAGGGAAGAACCATGCAGTGGCCGATGCATTATCCAGAAGGCCATCCATTTTTGCCATGTCTAGTATGTCAATCGACTGGAAGGAACACTTGATAGTGGAATATGCAAAGGATCAGTTCACTTGTCAACTGTTGGATGGGCAAATACAAGATGACAACTTCAGGGTCATAAATGACCTCATCTATTACAAAGGCCAGATCTTTTTAGTTCTTGGATCAGCTCTCAAAGCTAAGATCCTGCATGCATGTCATAACTCACCAGTAATAGGGCATCAGGGCATCAGTAAGACGTACAGGCAGGTGAGAGAGAGGTTTGCATGGAAAGGCCTCAAGGAAGATGTGATGAAGCATGTCAAAGAATGTACTGCATGCCAAGAAAACAAGGATGAGCACACGCAGCCTATAGGACTGTTGCAGCCTCTACCTATTCCAGAGCACAAGTGGGAAAGTATATCCATGGATTTCATCACCGGGTTGCCCAGAGCACAGGGGAAAGATTGCATTTTCATGGTGGTAGATAGGTTGACGAAGTTTGCACACTTTTTTCCCATAGCCACAGACTTCAATGCAGCACAGGTGGCCGAATTATTTTTCAGAGAGGTGTTCAGACTACACGGCCTACCCAAAACCATCATCAGTGACAGGGACAGTAGATTCATGAGTACATTTTGGCAGGAGTTGTTCATATTAGTGGGTATGGCATTGACTCCTAGTACTAGCTATCACCCTCAGATGGATGGTCAGACTGAGATAGTCAACAAATGGGTGGAAGGTTACCTCAGAAACTACGTAGCAAGACAACAAAAAGCATGGGTCAGATGGTTACATTTGGGAGAATATTGCTACAACACCTTTGGAGGCTTATTTTGAATTGTCGGGAGCATTTTTTAACAGCTCATATCTATTGCTTGTACGACCATCTTAGGTTTATGCCAAATCGACCATCTATTGTATTGATCTTACATTGCTCATAATAAAAAGGTCAGATCTTTGCTTGTGCTTCCACATCTTGAATATATTGTGATCTCCATGTGTTGATGAATCTTGTATGCACTTAATAACTCAATAAATTAGTAGTAGTTAGTGATTCCAAGAAAGAATTTGGCTTGGGATCATTACACCACCAACATGCATAAGTGGATGGTTCTATCTTCATATCTGGTTTCAAGGGTATTTCTCTTTGTTATCTGATTAATTTACTTCTTGGTTACTTTTCTTATAGAGGTTGGACAAATGCCAACTAAGTTATGAATCTTTGCTTATGGGAAAATTTCAATCCTAGCACTCAAACATTGTTAGGACAAAATAAACAACATACTCTATTATCTTAATAAATGTAACCAATGCATTATGAGTCTACCAATCCAAGAAAAACTTTAGAATAATGCTTATTAAACCAAGCACTCATTCAATTCTCATATCTCCTAAATGAAAAAAAAATTATTCACAAACCCTAAAACAATTAAGAAGTGTGGTACTCTAATTCTTCACACTAGATTCCAACTCTATTTATTGCATGCAAATAGTTATAATTATTTCCATTCAAAGAAACATAAATACATATGATTTTTTAAATGCAAAGGAGCATAATCTATTTGCTTGAGCCATATAATTACTATACAAAATAGTTTTGTGTAGTCATAAGGCTTAAACTTTTATTGGCCATCAAGGTATAAACACACACACACACACACACACACACACATATGTTATCAATTCTTGCTAGCTCAACTGGTTAAGGTGTGGGTTTTGTTTGTTAGGCAACCCGAGTTCAATACCTTTATGTTGTGTTTAGTCGGGAAGAGACACCCAAAAATCCAGCCATGTTAAGGGTTGGTGCAACTCATGCTGGGTGTGATTCCTAGGTGATTTTGACAACTTAGATGACCCTAGGTTGTGGTTTCGTAGCCAACATTTGAAATGTTGGCCATGCTAATGATGATAATTTATAAAAAAAAAGCAAATAAATAAACACACACACACACACACACACACACACACACATATATGTTACCAACTAATGTGCAAACCCAATGTTTGTCTAATAACCCATCTATATTTATATGGAATTGCTAGAATGCACTTGTAAGCAATTATAAGCAAAAAAAATTATATGGTTGTAGGAATTAGAATTACACTCATGATTTTGGAGAAATTTGTTGGGAAAATGAAATTCTCAACAAACTATACACCAAATACTCAGCAATTGGATAGATTTGAATGCATGTAGGTGAACTCGGGTCACCTAGAAAACAAATCCCACACCTTAACCAATTGAGCTAGCAAGAATTGATAGAATATATATATATACCTTGTTGGCCAACAAAATTTTAAGTGTTATGAGTACACAAAACTATTTTGCATAGTAATTATATGGCTCAAGCAAATAGAGTATGATCCTTTTATATATATATGGAATTGCTTGAATGCACTTGTATGCAGTTATAAGAAAATTTGTCCAACTAAAGTTAAAACCCAATGCCTTTGTATGGAATTGCTAGAATGCACTTGTATGCAATTATAAGAATTTTTTTTTTATATGGTTGTAGGAATTATAATTACACTCATGATTTTGGAGACATCTCTTGGGGAAAATGAAATTCCCAACAAACTATACACCAATGACTCAACAAATGGATAGATTTCAATGCTTGTAGGTGATAATCAATGCTCCCAGGCTTGATGGAAACAATCCATGGATGAATTTCCAATGTTTTAAAAAATATACCCTAAGTTTTGGTCATGGGAGAGAGTACGGTCATAGATGTAGGTTATCATTTTGATTCATGATTCAACCATTCACCAATAACATGCCAATTAATTAACCATTGACCTAATAGGTGGATAAGATTCTTGTAGCTTGCTATGCACAACATTCAACAACCATTAATTTAATTAATTCAACTAGTAATTAATCCAATAAATAATATTGTTGTATGTGTATTTAATTTAATGTAAATACAAACATTATTTGGTAAGTGAAGAAAGAAATGAAAATGGTGCACATCGAAATGAATTCACACCATAACACATTAGATTGTTTATCCTAGAAACCCAGATGGGAAAATCAACATTTTTGGGGATTTGATTATTTCTTATGATATAATTACACAGGGGTTCTATTCATGATGAAATGAGATTATGATGCATTCTTACCCACTAGAAGTATTTTTCCGATGGGTTTGGATCATGTAAAATATTTTGTTCATACGTGGATAGGTTCAATGGCTTCTCATCCTCTTAACTTCAAGCATATCTCCTCTTCAATATCTCTTCTTCTAATATTACCCTTTTTATTCCAAACCTTCAATCCTCGATTGGTTTTGGATCCTTCCCTTCATCAAACAATAATGATCTTTAATAGAGATACCCTGAAATGCCAACCATTAAGGTGATTTATATCACCTTCTTGAGGCATTTTGACCTTTTCTCTTCAAGTTGACTAATTATTGCAAACTTAGAAAAAATATAATTACAATGTGTGTATGAAAGGTTTAATTTGAATCCATTTTAAATCACACCTCCCCATTCATAGGATTTTGGACCCCAAAATATTCAACTGAATATGCAACATGTTGTTCCATCACACACTCTATGGCTTCTTGACACTTCATTAATTCAAGGATTAGAATGCAAGGGATTCTAGTCATTCCCGAGTATTATTCTTTAGAGATTTTATAGTGATTTTGGAACATCTTCATAACCATGGGAAAGTAGTGGCTATGTATTCACCTCTTTGTTCTTTGATACAATACTCTAATGTTTCTACTACTTTGCCTCATATTCCTATTGATGTCAAATCCTTGTGTGGACTTGTTTCTCTAGATAACAACAAGTTGCTAATATTCTAGTCCTCTCCTTCCACATTTGGAATGATCCTTTGTTTGTATTTTTCAACTTGTTTTATTGGTCCCATAAGTGTTGGTGTAGTTTTAGGTAATGGAAACACCCTTTTGGATTCCCTCTTTCAATCTTCTATAACAAAGGTGGAGTAATGGATTGTTTCCCACTCCCTTTTTCTCATTAAATTTATATAGATACTTCAAGGTCACACATTCAACCACTCTTATACCAATATAATCCATAAACATAGAACTTATATCCCACACATCTCACCAACATGGATCTCTATGGAAGTAAATATTTTATCTTTATGTCAATGCAATTCCGAGTCAAAATATTCTCAATTACTAATCACCAACTGACATAATAGGATGGCTCTATCTCCAAATATTTTTTCAAGGATTATATTCTATGTTCTCATAGTAGTTCACTGCTTGGTTGCTTTTCGTGTGGTGGATGGACTAATTCCAACTAAATTCCCAATCTATTCTTATGGTTAAATATTAGGCCCAACACTCAAACACTATCAAGCCAAAATAAACAAAATACTTTGTTGCATTAATAAGTATAACCTAATAACTCTAAGTATACAAATCCAATTTAACTCTAGAAGGATACTATTAAACCCATCACTCATTCAAATATCATGTCACCTTAATGAAAACCTTGTTCATTCACAAATCCTACAACAATGAAGAAGCATGTTACTCTAATTCCTCCCACTAGATTTCAACTCTATTTGTTCCATCCAAACAATTATAAGTATGCTCATTCATAGAATTAGCAATACATACTAAGTTCTAAATGGAAAGGGGAATTCTATATTTTATTAAGCCATATAATTATTGTAAAACACAATTGTGTACAATCAAAACACTTAAATTGTGTCTGGTCAACAACCTGTCTTACAATGATATACTCATTATTAGCTCAACATGTCACTTGTGGGAATTGAACTCGAGCAGGGAAGATAACAATCATTCCTCCCAACGATTCGAACTAAACCCAATTGACATGTGTGTCTATGTGTGTGTTTGTATTTATGTGTGTGTGTGTGTTTCCAACTAAAGTGAAAACCCAATGCTTGTTTAGTAACTGATCTTTATTTCTATGGAATTGCTATAATGCACGTGTATTCACTTATAAGAAGATTTTTTGATATGGTTATAGAAATTAGAAATATGCTCAATATTTTGGAGATAATGATTTAGGAAAATGAAATTCCCATAAAATCATACACCATAGACTTAGAAATTAGGAGATATTTCAATTCTTGTAGGTGATATTCAATGCTCCCAGGCTTGATGGTGATGGTCTATGGATGAATTTCCAATGTGAACAAAGTATACCCTGGTTTTTATTCAAAGGAGAGAGTGTGGGATTTTTTTTAGGTTAACCCAACAATCCCAATCATAAATAAAACTAGTTTTGGGAGGAAATATGATTTGGTATTGGTAATCCATACTTCAATCATTCACCAAAATTAACTAGTGATCCCATAGGTGGATAAGAGTGTTGTATCTTTCTATGTACAACATTCAAAAACTAGTAATTGAATTAATTCAACCAACAATTAATCCAATGAATAATATTGTCGTATGTGCATTTAATTTAATGAAAACACATACATTATTCTATAACTAAAGAAAGAAACAAAAACTCATGCACACAAAAACCAACATTTTTGGGGATTTAATTATTACTTAGGAGATTATTACAAGGTGGATCTTTGCACTCTCAAATGAGATTCTGATGCATTATTACTCCTAGCAATATTTTGTCGACATATTTGGCTCATGGACAATATTATACTCATGCATGGATAGGATCAATGTCTTATTGTCCTATGATCTTCAAGTAGATTTCCTCTTTGATCTCTCTTCTTCTACTACATCCCTTCTTCTTCTCAAGCTTCAATTCTTCCTTCATTATGGTTCCTTCCCTTCATCAAGCAAGCATTATATTTAATAAATTTTCCATGGAATGCAACCATCGATTTGATTCATTTCACCTTATTGAGGCCTTTCGACCTTTTTCCTTCAAGTTGATTTATGATTACAAACTTTGAGAAAATTTAATTACAAATTTTGGGTGAGATGTTTAATTCAAATCCATTTCAAATCAAGGCTTGAAAAAGAGTTTAATATTGTTTCATAGATTCTACATCTTCTATATTTCTACTTACACTCATTCATTAATACATACAATTTCTCCTAAAATGCCCAAGTTTACTCTTCAAATCTATAAATTCACCACACAATACATTTAGAGAAAAACCCAAAAAATATCTTTGAAGACATGGCTCAAAAATGATAGTGTTTGACTCCTATATCTGACCACAAAGGTGGAATCTACTTCATAATCATAAAATTCCTCTCAATCCTTAAGATTCAATGATTTATCATGTACAATCCCACCCTAAACCCAAGGGTGGGTTGTATCTTTGCTAGGAAAACTGTCTCACAAATGAAAAACTAGATTTTGTGAAACTTATGTAGACTAGGAAAAGGGACACCAGCTATTCGAGGGGTACCATCCAACTAAGCCAATAAAATGAACCCAACTTTGTAATCCCCAAAACCACAAAAAATCCAAGACAATGCACTTTCAATGTCCCTAAATTTTTCAAAAATTTACTAGCATACATCAAGACCATGTCTCCTTTGTTGAATATATTTCACTTGATGTGTATATCATGTTAGAACTTCCATCTTTTCTTTTACGCTATCTGGTGATATGCTTCTAGAAGCCTATCTTCATTCGATACAATTAATTATGGTCTATTGTGATTCATCATCTTACATAAGTGTAACATGTCCAATGTGTAACATTAGCAGTAAGAAATCCATGGAGATCATTGCTTCACAACCATACACCAACTCAAAATGTTTCTTCTTTGTTAACCTATTCTCTATAATTCTATGGGCCCAAAGTACAATTGGTACACATTCATCCCAATGATCCCAATTTTTATTTCACACCTTCATCAAACCATGTTCCAAAATTGTAATGGATTCTTCCATTGTATCCTTTCACTTGAGAGTGATATAAGCTAGTATAATGATTTTGGATCATGAACACTTGTGTCATCACCACAATTGTCTCATTAATAAAGTTCCTCCCCTTATCACTTGTTGAACTCCATGGGAAATCAAACATTCTGATAGTGTTTTTGAAGACGAATTTCACTATTGTGTAAGATGTGTTAGATTACAAGGATTATTAGATGTAATAAAGTGATGGTGAGCAATAATTAGTTAATAAATTAGTTAAGTTGTAATGGTAGAAATACTATCGCATCAATGATATAAAATGTGATCAACCCCATTGTGTCAATTGACTTCATGATAATAACATATGATGAGTCTCTTGAGTCCATTTCTAATAATGTTTGCAATATTTCTTGTTTATTTATAAAATTAACATGGAAAATTCTAAATTTATTCAAAAATGAAATATGAAGTGATTGAGGTTTTGAGCATGACTTAGTAGTTTAAGCAAAGAGAAACTATACAACTTCCTAATTAAACAAGTATCACTACAGTGGCAATGTCCCCACCAAATTTTTTTTGGTGCATAGATTTGAATTCATGCATAAGTTTGAATTACAACATTGCATGGCGACATTTTGAAGATGCTTATACCAATACCAAAATTGTATTAGCTTATGTTCCTAAAACGCGTGTCGTAGGTGAAGTGGTGGGGCATTACTTATAAAATCTACTTAAAATATATTCATAATAGAAATAAAATTTATATTAACACCAACAAATAATGGCAGCCTCTTGTTATGATAGAAGGAAACAAAATTATCTAAAACAAATACTCAACCAAGTATTATTTATTTTATAAAATAATCATCAATGAAATTAAAAGGATATGTGTTAAATAAAAAATATGTAGGTTTGAGATCAACATTAAATTTAGAAATTAGAATGTTGTATGTTAAATTATTTATTTAAATTATAATAATTGTGTAAAACAAAGATCAAATTAATCAATTTTAGGTGCCAACAACTAAAAAATTCATGAGCATGCATGTTTTTCTTATGCCACCGAAACTAAGATCATAACACATAATTAATAATGTTAATAGTTAAAAAGGTTAACATATTACTATACAACTCAAGTAATCATTCACATATCAGATTGTTATTAATTTTTTAGTTCACTTTGACACAATTGGATAACGACACAATAAATTTGATAATTGAACTTTATTCATAACCATATGAATAACGACCATACACTTATTTACTCCTATTCTAAAAGATAGGATGATATCTAACTCTGGTGCCATTATTTTCATTTTATACAATATTCATTTAACTTTAGCTATATTCTACATTATTAATATTCATAGTGACTTAGTGTATTTTGTGTAGATTTTGTAATTATTAATATTTTTCTACTTTGTATGAATTTTGTAATTGTTATTTTCTTCATATTATGTATGGATTGTGTCTGTGTGTGTCATTTATGTATCTATTTCTCACATAATCACTGATTTCAAACTGAAGTTATGGACATTTACTATATATTTTGTAAAATCATTTTTGATGAACTGACATATATGGAAGGAAAAGGGAAAACTGTCAACTATTGGAATTACTAATAAACAAAAAAATTAATAACGAAGAAAGAGATCAATGATTGGTCCATGATAAACTTTTAGACGATGATAACCATAATGATAATTGAATTTACAAACAAATGGGACCCAAAATTTAATGTATATTGTTACCATGTCCAAGAGTTTGTAATAAAAACATATAATTACCATGACCATGAATTAAAAAGGGCCAAAACTCTACTCATCCGGAAAATTTCAGTAATCCACTTCACATGGTATACATGTATATTTCATTCGAGTGGTTAAGCTATGAACTTGCATTCACTATGTGTGCATCTTGCTCCACCCGCCTCATGGTACCCAATATTGAATAAGTGGTCTAAATTATTGTTAAAGAGATCACAACCTATGGGAGAGGGAGAAGCAATAATGGAACTTTGTTCATGAATGGTCTACCGAGAAGTGTAGATGTGGGTTTTCATTGTATGCACAACCATATATGCGAGTTATAGAGTGTTATAGGGATGTTCTAACAAGGAGGAAACTCCTTAAATATAATAGGAGATAATAGACATGGAGATGAAAAAAAAGAGGTTGGGTGAGAAAGGAGACATCAAACCAGAGTGAATAGTTGGATATAATAAATATTGAGGAGTGGAATGTTGATAGATATAAATTTTGTTACAATTTGGTTACAAGATCGTTAAAAGAAAACATTTTGTTACAAATTTGGTTACAAGATCATTCAAAAACAAATACGCGACAACATTTCACTTCACATCCAATATATGACATTACATGTATTTATTCCACTAACATGAATTTAATGACCTCAATGAATAGATGTCATAGTTATCTAAGATTAAAACTCCAAAATTAGGTTATCGATATTTGGAAAAACAAATCATATTGTGTGCATGTTTATTGATTAAAACTCAAAACTTAGGTATAAACTAAGATTGAAATATCACATTCAGTTAGAGCTCGGCCAAAATACATTGAATTGTTCATCCAATCACATGTGTGATAAACGTAATTTAAATATTATGAAAAATAATTATTTTGTTAAGCATATGTACAACATTAAACATAAAGAAAAATATTTGTAGTCAAGGACAAACTAATGGATGGTCAATGAGGAATCAAATTCTATAGTCCTTTCCTTCAGAAGCGACTGATAAAACAAAAGACACCATTTTTATTAAATAGAGCCACCTTTGAAGAATAAAATTTTTATTTTTAGAACCGTTGTATCAAGTATTAAAGCTGATAGGGAGCCATTGTATCAATATAAAAGGTTTCAAAGATTTTTTGTAACACCCTGTTTCCCCCAACTTGTAAATATAACTAGACTGGCCAAGAACTATGGAAAAATCATAAATGTGAATATGTGATGTAAATGGACCTTGAGGAAGAGGTCAATGAATGTAAGTAACATTTTGAATTTATTGCAGGACTGCCGATGAGGGGATGTGCAGAAAAAGAGACCACGATGGCAGTGGAAGGCACCTGAAAAGGTGGCGTTAACTTCCACCGAGAATTAAATACCGTATTTGGACTCCAATGGCCCGGAGAACCAAAAGCGGCTCGCTGGCCCTGGAAATCAATGCCTCGTAGGCTGGTAGGTGGATGGCTTGATGAGGGATGGGATGGTGAACCGCCCATCCATAGAACCGTCAGGCCTGATCGACGCAAGGATAATCGTGCCACACGCAACCTCGCGAGAGGATAAGGCATATGGTAGATACTATTGAAAGGGGGAGACGCGAGGGGAACTCTGGCAGTTTTTACGCAGAGTGAGTGATAGCAGAGAGGAAGGATTACAACCTTCGCTCCTGGGCACTGATAGATGGAGAGACATAGTCTCGACAACATCATGGTCTCAGCTCGGGGGTGGCTAGTGGTAAATCCACTGGGAGTYGCTATGCCTACGGTTGGGTGGAAACGAGCACCCCTCTCAGTAGTTTCTTAAACCTGGTGTTATTTCTGATAAGTGTTTCGCCTCTGGCAGCTGGAAATATATGTACTCTGATAATTAYGCTCGTAAGCTGTGAAACTGTGAATGTTTTCATTATAAGAAGGTCTGTGTGGTATTTTGATCAGTATTAGTAGTTGTATATGCTTATAACAGAAAAGCCACACAAGGCTTATGTTGATAAATGAATCTAATTATGCATAAGTTGAACCAAGTCAGAATTCCAGTTCACTCTCGGGAATTTGTTTTCCCCTTATCTGTCTCCAGGAATGCCCTGGAATAGACCTCTTCATAGAGATTCCCTCCTTGGAAAGGTTTACCAAGAACCTGGAAAAAGGACTTGAATGTGCAAGTCTTAACAACCCTGTAGGAAGAGGAATGACCCTCTTAAAATCCCGAAGTAGCAGCGTAGGGATAAGTATTGAGCAACGGATGAGATCCTGTCGGGGAATCCTGCAGGCATTCATGATCGTTAAAATCGAAGGAATAAACGAGGGCGTTAATTGCCTTAACCCCTTTTTCCTCTATCTTCGTGAATAGAGAGGAAATCTGAATTGTAGACCCCCAGGTTCCATGAGAATATCGGGACCGTTGGTTTTTCCACGTCCAAAGAGCAGTAGGAAAGGTTGTGGCATTGGGACCGATCTGAACCGTCAGATCTTAGCTAGCAAACTTGACATTCGTTAGGTCTATAGGGAGATAGATGGGGGTTAAGCCTCGTGAATAGGGGAAAAAAGGATCCGAGCCGTCCATCTGAGGAGGACAGGTGGCAGATATCCAGAGATCTCGTGAACTCGGAGGTTCGCGAGATAGGAATCCAAAGGTTGGATGCTCCAAGTCGCGAATGGCGAAGCCATGAGAGGATTGGAGTCATCCATCCAAGGAGGACAGGTGGCAGAGATCCAGAGATCTCATGAACTCAGAGGTTCGCGAGGTAGGAATCCAAAGGTTGGATGCCCCAAGTCGCGAACGGCGAAGCCACGAGAGGATCAGAGCCATCCATCCGAGGAGGACAGGTGGCAGAGATCCAGAGATCTCGTGAACTTGGAGGTTCACGAGGTAGGAGTCCAAAGGTTGGATGCTCCAAGTCACGAATGGCGAAGCCACGAGAGGATCGGAGCCATCCATCCGAGGAGGATAGGTGGCAGAGATCCAAGGATCTCGTGAACTCAGAGGTTCGTAGGGTAAGGGTCCAAGCATTTGGTAGTCCAAGTCACGAGACGCGAGGAGCGAGGAAGAAGGGTAGCCTTTGGATCTGGGTCGCAGGAGAACCGTCGAATCTACACGTAGGATCGTGTATCAGGGTTTCGTAGGTTGGAACCCGTGATCTTGGCAACGAAAGCTGTGAAGTCGCGAAGCACGATATTCTGATGAGATCAGAACTGTCCATTATTTGGGATGCGTGTCAGGAGATCCCGAGGAGTCGGGGATAGGAGAATCAGAGTTTTCGAGGGTGTGAAACTCTTACATGTTGGAATCACGAAACACGATACTTCGATAGGTAGGAGTATAGCGTGGGCCACACAGGGGTCAGGAATCCTGTAGGCGCATGCATTTTGGCATCGCAAACCCCGAAACCCCAACGAGGGCTAAGGTTGTGGTCCCGGGGTGATGGTCATGTGGACCAGGGGCTGAGCCAGGAGGGCTAGCGTGAAAAAGGCGCGTCGGGAGTCAGAGAATCGCGAGTCTTGGGGACATTCGCACATTGACATTGAAAACACCGAAATCCCGATAGGAGCCTAGGATTGTGGCCATATGAAGGTAGGTCACCTAGACCAGCAGCATAGCCGGTAGGGCTAAGGTGAAAAGGATCCTCATTGGTAATCGGGGATTCTGTCCCTTGAGGAAGAACAAAAATTTGTACTACGTTCTAGTGGGTATGTGACAAATTGGTATCAGAGCATGGTTACAACACTCGGCCTGATTGGGCTCATGCACGAGTCACACATAAACTGTGTTCGAAGCACTTCTATGAGGAGTAACTCCCTGACTTAACTCCCCTGTCCAGGATTAAAAACTTGGAAAATGAGAACTCGACTGTGTATGCAAGTAAAAGAAGTTATGAATTTATGCGCAATTTATAAAAAATGAATTTAACTCTTGACTAACAGCTAGCGTTTGTCTTTTCACTCAAGGGTCTGATGAAAGAAGAGCAATAGGGACCCCTCCAGGCCTAGCTGAGACTGTGAGGAGTCTCATGGTCGAATTGCAAAGCTGCAAGGCCGATAATGAAAGGATGATGAAAGAACAAGAAAATCAAACCGAAATTAATGCAGTTCTACTGCAGAGCTTATCCGACCTACAGCGACAAATGCAGCATGAACCTGAGATGCAGAATCGTGGTCGTGTCAGTGGCCACAATGAGAGAAGCGCATCCAGAAAGGTCCACCCCAGAGGTAAAGGACCAGTGCCAGACGATTCCATTGAGAAGGAAGCTGGTGATTCAGAAGGCTCTTCCAGCAGCAGGACCAGTTCCTATTCTCAAAAGAAACAGAAGAAACAAAAGACTTCCAAGGGTCATAAATTTGAGGAATTCAAAAAGGCCAAACCTCCCTCCTTCGACGGCGAGATAAAGAAGGGAGAGGAAGCTGAGGCTTGGCTACTTGTACTAAAGAAATATTTCAGAGTCCATGATTTCTCAGAGAACTTGAAGGCCCGAGTGGCCACTTTCAATCTGAACGAAAATGTTTTCGTCTGGTGGGAAGACCTTAAGAATATGAAAGGGGTCCGCGAGGAGGACCTGTCTTGGAAACAGTTTGAGAAGTACTTCCGGAAGAAGTGTTTGTTGGAAAGGTATTTCGACGAGAAGGCTAAAAATTTTTATGAACTCAAACTGGGACAACTTACTATGGAGGAGTATGTCAACAAATTCCTCGACTTACTGAGATATGTACCCTACATCAAAGCAAAGAAGGCGAAGGCACAACACTTCATCAGTGGGTTACCCAAGGAGTATCGGAACCGAATCAAATTCGATGAACCAAAGACCTTAGAAGACAATATACGAAAGGCAACATATTGTCATGAACAATATGGANGAAGTATTTGTTGGAAAGGTATTTCGACGAGAAGGCTAAAAATTTTTATGAACTCAAACTGGGACAACTTACTATGGAGGAGTATGTCAACAAATTCCTCGACTTACTGAGATATGTACCCTACATCAAAGCAGAGAAGGCGAAGGCACAACACTTCATCAGTGGGTTACCCAAGGAGTATCGGAACCAAATCAAATTCGATGAACCAAAGACCTTAGAAGACAATATACGAAAGGCAACATATTGTCATGAACAATATGGACATCGGGCATAGTCTTGTGGAGACTGGAAACAAAAGAATGGTTCAAAATTTCAGAAGAAAGGGAGAAAATCCTTGGGATTGAAAAACTACAAGAAGAACCACAGAATGAACTTTCCAACTCAGAGTGTACTCCAGCAGAACTTTCCCTCGGTGGACGAAAATAAAACTTTTGGACCTATACCAGTAAAGACTGATAACCCAAAGAGGAAACCTTTGGAATGCTAGGATTGCGGAGGAGAGCATCTCCGGAGAGACTGTCCACACCGACAACAGAACAGTCAAAAAGTTTATAACATGCAGGAAGCTACCACAGTCAATGATGTGGCAAGGAGCGTGCCGCAGATTTATGCAACCTTGGATAATAACCAAGATGACCACCAAGCTTCAGTGGTGGAAATAGAAGGTATGATCTTCAACCATCTGGTGTCTGTTTTGATTGACCCTGGTTCAAATTTGAGTTATATATCCCCTAAAGTTGTTGATGAGTGTAAGCTACAGCCACAGAAGCAAACTAAACCATGGTTGGTACAGTTAGCCACTGGCACCAAAAGAAAGGTGGTAGAGACCATACCAGCCTGCCAATTGATGAAGGGTGAATTCCCCACCCAAGCAACCCTTAATGTATTACCCCTGGGATCATACGATCTATTGATTGGTATGGACTGGATGGCCACCCATAAAGCCAAACTGGACTGTTACTATAAAACCTTAGAATGTGTGAGTGAAGAAGGAAAAAGGATAACTCTTCAAGGGATCCGAAAACTGGTCTCGGTGAGACAAATATCAGCATTGCAAATGAGGAAGTATTGCCGAAAGGGATGTCCCCTATATGCAATACAGGTGTTAAAAACAACCGAAGGTGTAGATCCAAGCCCTGATGATCACCCTATCCTGAGAGAATACCGAGATGTATTTCTAGAGGAGATACCAGGTCTACCTCCGAGAAGAGACATTGACTTCTCAATAGAACTCGCACCAGGAGCGGTGCCGGTGTCTAGAACACCCTACCGGATGAGCACACCGGAGTTAGTTGAACTCAAATTGCAATTGAAAGAAATGATGGACAAGGGTTATATTCAACCCAGCGTGTCCCCATGGGGAGCACCGGTCCTGTTTGTGAAAAAGAAGGATGGCACCCTTAGACTGTGCATAGATTACATACAACTTAATAAAGTAACCATAAAGAACAAATACCCCTTGCCCAGGATCGATGATCTATTCGATCAGTTGGGAGGTGCATCTGTTTTCTCAAAGATTGACTTGAGGTCGGTATACCATCAAGTCCGAATTAAGGGTGAAGACATCCATAAAACCGCTTTCCGGACACGGTATGGTCACTATGAGTTTTTGGTAGTGCCATTTGGGTTAACCAATGCCCCTGCCACTTTCATGTGCTTAATGAACAATGTACTCAGTAAATTTTTAGATAAATTTGTACTAGTATTCATTGATGACATATTAATCTACTCTAAGAACAAAGAAGAACATGAAGAGCATCTTAGACTTGTGCTACAAGTGCTAAGAGAGCATCAACTCTATGCTAAATTCAGCAAGTGTGACTTATTTTAGAAGCAAATACACTACTTGGGACATGTTCTGTCCAAGGAAGGGGTAGCAGTAGATCCTGACAAGATCAGGTCTATCATGGAATGGCCTACCCCAAAGGATGTCTCAGACATCAGATCCTTTATGGGATTGGCGGGATACTATAGAATATTTATAAAAG
>JASDQU010307293.1:55491-69075 GCA_032191745.1 Picea mariana | reverse complement strand
TAGCCTATCGGCTAGCACTTCCTCCCACAGTAAAAGCACATAATGTTTTCCATGTTTCATTATTGAAGAAATATGTACATGATGCTAATCATATAATTGATTGGTCTGTGATCCAGGTGGAACCGGAGGGAGAATTTCTACCAGAACCCCAATGCATATTGGACAGAAAGGAAACCCGGCTCCAGAACAGGACCATTGCACAGGTCAAGGTGTTGTGGAAACATTTTGGCCCAGATGAGGCTACATGGGAGATGGAAGATGCCATGAAACTGGCATATCCGATTTTGTTTACTTCTGTACATGCAATTCATGTTAGTAGATAAGAACATCGAGGACGATGTTCCTTTTTAGGGGGAGGGAATTGTAACACCCTGTTTCCCCCAACTTGTAAATATAACTGGACTGGCCAAGAACTATGGAAAACTCATAAATGTGAATATGTGATGTAAATGGACCTTGAGGAAGAGGTCAATAAATGTAAGTAACATTTTGAATTTATTGCAGAACTACTGATGAGGGGATGTGCAGAAAAAGAGACCACGATGGTGGTGGAAGGCACCTGAAAAGGTGGCGTTAACTTCCACCAAGAATTAAATACCGTATTTGGACTCCAATGGCCCGGAGAACCAAAAGCGGCTCGCTGGCCCTGAAATTCAATGCCTCGCAGGCTGGTAGGCGGATGGCTTGATGAGGGATGGGATGGTGAACCACCCATCCATAGAGCCATCAGGCCTGATCGGGGCGAGGATAATCGTGCCACAGGCAACCTCGCGAGAGGATAAGGCGTATGGCAGAGACAATTGAAAGGGGGAGACGTGAGGGGAACTATGGCAGTTTTTACGCAGAGTGAGTGATAGCAGAGAGGAAGGATTGCAACCTTCGCTCCTGGTCACTGATAGACGGAGAGACACAGTCTCAACAACATCGTGGTCTCAGCTCGGGGGTGGCTAGTGGTAAATCCGCTGGGAGTCGCTACGCCTACGGTTGGGTGGAAACGAGCACCCCTCTCAGCAATTGCTTAAACCTGGTGTTATTTCTGATAAGTGTTTCGCCTCTGGCAGCTGGAAATATATGTACTCTGATAATTACGCTCGTAAGCTATGAAACTGTGAATGTTTTCATTATAAGAAGGTCTGTGTGGTATTTTGATTAGTATTAGTAGTTGTATATGCTTATAACATAAAAACCACGCATTGCTTATGTTGATAAATGAATCTAATTATGCATAAGTTGAACCAAGTCAGAATTCCAGTCCGCTCTCAAGAATTTGTTTTTCCCTTATCTGTCTCCAGGAATGCCCCGGAATAGACCTCTTCACAGAGATTCCCTCCTTGGAAAGGTTTACCAAGAACCTGGAAAAAGGACTTGAATGTGCAAGTCTTAACAACCTTGTAGGAAGAGGAATGACCCTCTTAAAATCTCCAAGTAGCAGCGTAGGGATAAGTATTGAGCAACGGATGAGATCCTGTTGGGGAATCCTACAGGCATTCACGATTGTTAAAATCGAAGGAATAAACGAGGGCGTTAATTGCCTTAACCCCTTTTCCCTCTATCTTCGTGAATAGAGAGGAAATCTGAATCGTAGACCCCCAGGTTCCATGAGAATATCTGGACCGTTGGATTTTCCACGTCCAAAGAGCAGTAGGAAAGGGCGTGGCATCGGGATCGATCTGAACCGTCAGATCTTAGCTAGGAAACTCGACAGTCGTTAGGTCTATAGGGAGATAGGTTAAGCCTCGTGAATAGGGGAAAAAAGGATCTGAGCCATCCATCTAAGGAGGACAGGTGGCAGAGATCCACAGATCTCGTGAACTCGGAGGTTCGCAAGGTAGGAATCCAAAGGTTGGATGCCCCAAGTCGTGAATGGCGAAGCCAAGAGAGGATCGGAGCCATCCGTCTGAGGAGGACAGGTGGTAGAGATCCAAAGATATTGTGAACTCGGAGGTTCGCGAGGTAGGAATCTCAAGGTTGGATGCCCCAAGTCGTGAATGGCGAAGCCACGAGAGGATCAGAGCCGTCCATCTGAGGAGGACAGGTGGCAGAGATCAGGGATCTCATGAACTCGGAGGTTCACGAGGTAGGAGTCCAAAGGTTGGATGCTCCAAGTCGCAAATGGTGAAGCCACGAGAGGATCGGAGCCGTCCATCCGAGGAGGACAGGTGGCAGAGATCCGGGAATCTCGTGAACTCGGAGGTTTGCAGGTAAGGGTCCAAGCATTTGGTAGTCCAAGTCACGAGACGCAAGGAGTGAGGAATAAGGGTAGCTGTTGGATCTGGGTCGCAGGAGAACCGTCGGATCTACACGTAGTATCGTGTATCGGGGTTTCGTAGGTTGGAACCCGTGATCTTGGCAACGGAAGCTATGAAGTCGCGAAGCACGATATTCTGACGAGATCAGAACCACCCATTATTTGGGACGCGTGTCAGGAGATCCCGAGGAGTCGGGGATAGGAGAATCAGAGTTTTCGAGGGTGTGAAACTCTTACATGTTGGAATCGCGAAACGCGATACTCCGACAGGCAAGAGTATAGCGTGGGCTACACAGGGGTCGGGAATCTCGTAGGCGCATGCATTTTGGCATCGCAAACCCTGAAACCCCGACGAGGGCTAAGGTTGTGGTCCCGGGGTGATGGTCACGTGGACCAGGGGCTGAGCCAGGAGGGCTAGCGTGAAAAAGGCGCGTCGGGAGTCAGAGAATCGCGAGTCTTGGGGACGTTCGTACATCGACATTGAAAACACCGAAATCCCGATAGGAGCCTAGGACTGTGGCCATATGAAGGCAGGTCACCTAGACCAGCAACATAGCTGGTAGGGCTAAGGTGAAAAGGATCCTCATCAGTAATCGGGGATTCTGTCCCTTGAGGAAGAACGAAAATTGGTATTACGTTCTAGTGGGTATGTGACATTTTTCAAACAATTAGTCTCATGTAGAACACTTACAATATATTTTTAAGTTTGAAGAGTGGTCTAATGTGAAGAATGTATATCAATCCATGTGAAGGATCATGTAGTGGATATGTGTGAAGTCTAAAAATCCTAGACATAGAGAAACAAAGAAAAATGCCCTAACATAATGTCTAATTTAGAGAACAAACTTATATAATGAAGATGCAAGAACAAAGATTCAAAATTGAAGAACACATGCATATGGATATAGAGTTAAATATATTACAGAGGATGCACACATAGTGATCAATATGAACAACAAAAAATTACATAAGAGAAGAAGAGAGATGTTGTATTTTCATAAGTTACATTATTTCCAACATTTTGATTAGTTTATTTTAATAGTTTAGCAAAAAATTTAGATTTGTAACAGAGAATACTCAATCCCCTATAGATGATTTAATGTAGATAAACCTCATCATGGATGTTTTCTTAGATAGTTCAAGATTTTGTGAATCTTGAGAGTTATACCCTTACAAAGGTCATCAGAGAACTTGATGTGGTACTATGGATTTATTTCAACATGGATGGTTGTCCAATAATTTAGGAGATTTGTAATTTAGTATGGGGTTCCAATAATTTAGGATATTTTTAATTCAAGATGGTTGTCTAATAATTTAGGAGATTTGTAATTCAGGATGGTTGTCCAATAATTTAGGAGATTTGTAATTCAGGAGTTCGAGGAGGTGGAATATAGGATCTTGGGAATTCATATATGGAGCTACACCTTTATTAGCATTGTGAGGCATCTTGATGGAGCCATACTTAGTCCAAGAATTTTTTTTGTCAAAGAGAAGCATCTAAAGAATGCTTTAAATCATTTTTTTAATTGTATTGCCAACCTTAAGAGAGGGTGTTAGATAATAATCCTTATTTGATGTAATAAAGTCATGTTAAATGATAATTATTTAATATGGTAGTTAATGTGTAACGATATCAAATTATAAAAGGGGATCAACCCAATCATATCAATTGAATTCATGAAAATAAAGAATATATTTTACATGAGTCTATTTCTAATCATGTTTGCAAGATTTCTTATTTATTTAGAAAAATAACAAGATGTACAATCTAGTATAGGGGTTTCTTGTAATACCCCAAGGCCAAGCCCCTGTTGAATTGTAATGATGTTTAATGAAGTTTATAGACTGGTGAGCCAAGTATTTATAAGCTAAGAGGCTTATGTGTTTATTAGGTTGGAGAGCCTAGATGCTAAGGCCATAGAGCCTATTTTTTTGTATATGTAATTATGCAGATTATTAATAAAATACATCGCTGCATGTAGACCAACCACGAAGAAAGAGTTATCGGGGACTAAGCTCCACTAGGAAGGAAAGGGAAAGGGGAATGAGAGGCTAGGAAAATGGGTTAAGCTTGAGGGCTTAACCTGATGGAATATTATAATGTATTTCCTTAATTACTAAAGTTTGGGGAAATAAAACCTAGTTATCCTAAGTTCCTTTGAGGAGAGGAACGAAACTCCAAGTGGAGAGGAACGAGCTCCTGGAGAGCCAAGTGTCATCCAGGACACATGCATATTTATGTGGGAATTCCCACCATTGTGGGGGTTCTCTGGGGACTCTCGCTCTCACCATTCTGATCGTTCTCACCATTCTTGTTCTCAGCATTCTAACCGTTTTTATTGCCATCTTTCCTCATGAGTTCATTCTCACGATTCTTAGCATCCCTTTTCTAGTTCACATATGCACTAAACATGCATGCAACCAAATCCAATTCTACCATTTTTGAACCTCTGTATTTGCGGACTTGTTCCTTGCCTTACCCGTTTTTTCTATTGTGGTTTGAAGAGGAAGGTTGCCATGCCCATGGTTGAAGAAGCAAGTTGTCAAGCCTATAAGAAAATCTCTCCAGGTGGGAGATATTGTTGGGAAAGTGATTTCTCCTAGAGGGAGTCCAGCAACAGCTACAAAGATCTAAGAATTCCTGATCCGACCTGTTGTTGAAGCCCTGGAAGGGAAGTGGAGCAACCGATGCACTATGGAACAATGAAGGTTTATATTCCCGGGGTGGGACAGGCATGTAGGGAATGAGATTCTATGAGCAGTGGGCATAAGTAGGCTCCTTGGAAGGAATCCTTTTTGTAGCATTGTGCAGTTTCCCGTAGCCTCAACCTAGCCTAGGATTTCTTTTCCCTGGGTGGAGTTTAGTCCCAACTTGGGGGTGACCCACTGCTGATAGCTTAGATCAAGGTGGTATAAGGATGGGAGGTTCATGGAAGGTCTGCACACATTCGATGGTCTTCTCATAAGAAGATAAGTACCAATTCTATGTTAATTCTATGTTGTGTATCTTGTACATGTGTTATAATGTTATCAAAATTGCCTGCGTTTATTGCATGTATGTATTACTATCGCTTCCACATGAATATGTGTATGAGAAGAATGTTTATGTCTGTTTAAATTGCATTAGATATACATGTATATCAGAGCATGAAAGTTTTCAAGTGGCATTGCCCGACCTGTGTGGTTGGGTATGTTACAATCTGGTTTTTACAGTATTTTGGTTTTTGAAGTAGTGGTATGTCCCCAACCAGGGTGGCCAGGGGACATTACATTTTGGTATCAGATTCCATTGTCTTCACACTGAACCTGGAGGGGCCATGAATGTGGAATTTGGAGCTGGATATGGAAGGAAACAACTCCAATGGACATGGAGGAGAAAAGGAGGAAGACATAAATCTAGCTTAGACCCTTAGAAAATTGCAGACAAATGTCCAGAGCCACAAGGATGATAATGAGAGGCTTATGAAGGCCAAGGAATAGCAGGAAGACTTCAATACGAAGTTAATGAAAGTACTGGACATAATTGAAAAGAAGTTGGATAAGGAGAGTGGCTCCAGTAAATTTGGAAGCCACGGGACCCCTAAGAAGAAAGGAGGATCAATGAGTGGTTATAGACATCACCATCACTCCCAAAATCATTCCCATAGGAGATCACATATTATCTCAATTCCATCCCCTATTAGGAAGCATAGGAGGTCTAGGGTGGATGAGTTGAAAGGAGAAATGAATAAGATCAAACCTCCTACTTTTGATGGAGAGCACAAGAAGGATGAAGATGTTGAGACATGGATGCTAGGCACAAGGAAGTACTTCCAATTGCATAATTGTTCTTCCCATGCAGAAGGAATAATTTTCATCTATCGACTGAAAGGAAAGGCATCCATGTGGTGGGATCATCTTTTGTAAGTGCAACACTTTAGAGAGAAAAATGTGACTTTGAAGGAATTCAATTGGCATTTTGAGAAGAAATACCTGACCAAGAGGGATTATGATAAAAAGATGAGAGAGTTATTTAAACTGAAACTTGGAAGCATGATTATTGATGAATATGAAAAGAGATTCTTAGATATATTGAAGTATGTCTCCTTCATCAAGGATGTGACAGTGAAGGTTCAAAGGTACCTGAGTGGGCTGCCATCTTTCATCAGTGATAAAATCCAATATGATGATCCCAAGACTCTGAAAGAACTAGAAGGAGAGAAAAATTCTTATATGATCAACAAAAAGGAAAGCGTACTTTTCAAAAGGCTTGGGAGGACAAGAAGAAGTTTAATAAGGAACAGAGGCAGAAGGGGAATGAGCCACCCTTCTTCAGAAATAGTCCTCAAGGAGAGTCATCTTTTACAGAGCATAGAATGGCTGAAGTAGGTGGGGAAATGCCAAGGAAGACACCCATTCAATGTTGGGGCTATAAAGGACACCACAAGTATAGAGACTGTCCTCACAAAAGTGACAAAGTGAGAGTTTTCCACAATTTTCAACAAGAAGAAATAGTGGAGGACATGGGCATAAGTGTTCCAAGGATCTATGCATCCCTGGACAACAAGGAAGAAAAGTTTCAATCTTACATGATTGAAGTTGAAGGTATGATCAATAACCATGCCTTTACTATTTTAATAGACTCGAGAGATATCCATAGTTGCATAGATCTTAAAGTTGTGAAAACGTTTATTTTTCCAAGAAGCAAGCATGAGAAATATTGGATGGTACAACTAGCTACAGGAGCCAAGAGAAAAGTGTTTGAGATAGTCAAATCATGTCCAGTGGACATGAATGGGATAAGTACCAAGGCATATTTGAACATCTTTCCATTAGGTTCATATGATTTTCTAATTGGTATGGATTGGTTGGACCAACACCATGTTGTCTTAGAATGTCATAACAAGGCATTTACTTTTCTGGATGAGGAAGAGAACCCAAGATAAGTCCAAGGAATTCCTAGGGCAGTTACTTTCCGATAGATCTTAGCAATGCAGCTGAAGAAGTTCTACAGGAAGGGCTGCCAAATATTTGCATCCCATTTGGAAGAAGCACCTAAGGATAAGGTGCCAAATATGGAGGATCACTTAGTCCTAAAATATTTTGAGGATGTATTCAAGGAGATACCAGGACTACCCCCAAAGAGAGATATATATTTCTCTATATATTTGATGCCTGGAGCAACTCCAATATCAAAGACTCCCTACAGAATGACTACACAAGAACTGAAGGAATTGCAAATGCATCTTGAAGAGATACTGAAGAAGGGGACCAGGATATATACACCCAAGTATGTTACCTTGGGGTTCCCCATTCTTATTCATGAAGAAGAAATATGGGACATTGAGATTGTGCATCGACTTCATACAATTGAACAAAGTAACCATAAAGAACAAATATCCTTTGCCAAAGATCGATGATCTCTTTGTTCAGTTAAAATATGCAAATATATTTTCAAAGATTGATCTCAGGTCAGGATATCATCAAGTAAGTATCATATATGAAGACATCAACAAGACCTCCTTCAGGACAAGGTATGGTCATTACAAATTCGCAGTGGTGCCATTTGGGTTATCAAATGCACCAACTCTTTTTATGTGTTTGATGAATGGTGTTTTCTGGGAATATTTAGACAAGTTTGTTATTGTATTTTTGGATGACATCATTGTGTATTCCAATTCAGAAGAAGAACATTAGAATCATTTGAGGATGGTATTACAAGTGTTAATGGAGCACTAGCTATATTCCAAATTGAGCAAGTGCTCATTTTATCAAAACATAATTCATTATTTGGGGCATATCATATCCGAAGAAGGGATAGCAGTGGACCCTGAAAATATTGAGGCCATTAAAGGGTGGAAAGAACCTAAGAATGTGACAAAAGTCAGATACTCTGTGGGTCTATCTAGATACTGCAGAAGATTCATTACAGGGTTTTCGAGAATTTCTCACCCAATTACTTCCTTGCAAAGGAAGGTGGTGAAGTTTCAATGGACGATAGAATGTGAAAAGAGATTCCAACAATTGAAGAAGTTGTTAACCAATGCTCCAATTCTGAGGATTGTTGGGCCCAATGATATCCATTGATTTGAGTCACCACTTGTATCGTAATAAGTCCTATCGATTTCCCTTATTCATATTGCATATTCATCGAGTAATCTAGT
This sequence comes from Picea mariana, assembly GCA_032191745.1. Lineage (NCBI taxonomy): Eukaryota > Viridiplantae > Streptophyta > Pinopsida > Pinales > Pinaceae > Picea > Picea mariana. The sequence goes on along the minus strand of JASDQU010307293.1, from coordinate 60,684 downwards.
CCTTTTACTCAGATGTTGTAATATAGGTAAAGTAATCCCATTGTATTCATAAGATGATTTCTATCCCATTGAAGAAAGAGATAGAAGGTTATCCTGGCTTTCATACCATTGATTTTTCTTTGGGATCCTCTTCAGAAACGGTATCAAAATAACGTCAATCCACTTTCGCCTAAGTTTACCTGGTACTAGCAGGTTGGGGAATTGAGATCCGAACGAAGATTTCGTGGTTTGCACAGATGTATGCAAAGAAGGACTTGGTGGATTGCTTAGTCAGAACGGATTTGTGATATGTTTTGAATCTAGAAAATTGAAAGAGCATGAAAAGATCTATGCCACTCATGATTTGGAGTTGGCAGCCATAGTGCACGCCTTGAGGAAGTGGAGGAACTACCTCATGACAAAAAGGTTTGTGTTGAGGATAGACCATAATGTTATGAAATACTTGTTTGATCATCCAAATTTGAATGTTAGGCATAACAGATGGTTGGTATCATCTGTGAGTAAGACTTTGATATTAAGCACATAAAAAGAAAAGAGAAAAAAAGTGGATGATGCACTCAGTAGGAGAGTGCATGAACTGCATGCTACAACCATTAGCATGTATCAAGCTGATCTTAAAGGCAGAATTTATGAGGCTTCAAAAGATGATCTGCAGTACATGGAGTTGGTAACATAATTGCATCAAGGAAAAATGCAATAGAAAGTTGAAGATTATGAATTGGGAATTGATGGAATTATTCTGTATAGGAACATAATTTATGTACCCAATTCTCCTAAATTGAGGAGTACGGTTTTAAAAGAGATGCATAATTTACCTTATGATGGGCACCCAGGATATCAACAAACAATTTCAGCAGCCAAGAGCCAATATTATTGGCCAGGCATGAAGAAGGAGATTATTGAATACATATCTAAATCCTTGGAGTGTCAAAGGGTCAAGGTTGAGAATAGACACGTAGCTGGGTTGCTGTAGCCATTACCCATTCCCAAGTGGATGTGGGAAGTGGTGACAATAGATTTCATCAAAAACTTACCTAGAATAAACAAGTAGTTTGATGTTATCATGGCGGTGGTGGAAAAGCTTACCAAAGCTGCCCATCTCATTCCTATGAAGGTTACTCACAAGGAAACCAATGTTGTTGATATCTATATGAGGGAAGTAGCACGCTTGCATGGCATACCCAAGACAATTGTGTTTGACAGAGACCCAAAGTTTACCTCAAAGTTTTGGAAGGGGTTATTCAAAGGGTTCGGAACAAATCTGAACTTCAACACGACTTATCAGTGAGAGACTGATGGGAAAACATAAAGGGTGAACCAAGTGATAGAGGTTATGCTAAGGATGTATGTGATGGATAAACTATATAAATGAGAATATGATCTACACTTGGTAGAATTTTCCTACAAAAATGGGTACCAAGCATCACTGAAGATGAGCCCATTTGAGTCACTTTATGGCAGAAAGTGCAACACACCAGTGACATGGGACAACCTAGCTGAAAAAGCAGTGGTTAGGCCAGAGTTTCTCAGAGAAATGTAAGAGAAAATGGTGAAGATTAAGAAGAATTTAAAGGCTTCCCAAGATAGTTATAAAATCTATGCTTACAAGGGCATAACTCACAAGGAATTTAAAGTGGGTGATCATGTTTTCTTGAAGGTGAAAGCCAAAAAAAAATCCCTAAAGTTGGGAAACTGTTCCAAATTGGCAGCTAGATATTGTGGGTCATTTGAAATCCTAGAGAGGATTGGACTAATATCTTACATGCTTGCATTACCTGCATCTATGCCTATACATAATTTATTCCTTGTATCATTGCTTAAGAAATATATACCTTATGCTAATCATGTTATTGATTGGAATGTGATTCGGGTGGAGCAAGAAAGGGATTTTCAAGTGCATCTAGTACACATTCTGAACCAGAAAATCAAACAGCTCTAGAATCGAGCCATAGGGATTGTAAAGGTCCAATGGACTTGGTACGGTCCTGAGGACGCAACCTGGAAGCATGAAGATGTTATGCGAGCAGAATACCCTTATCTTTTTGAATATTTTGAAAATCTTGTTGATGTTATGTAAATGATTTGCACCGAGGATAGTGAAAAAATAAGGGGAGGGGATTGTAATACCCCAAGGCCACACCCCTATTGAATTGTAATGATTTTTAATGAATTTTATAGGTTGGTGATCCAAGTATTTATAAGTTATGAGGATTATGTGTTTATTAGGTCGAAGAGCCTAGATGCTAAGGCCAGTAAGCCTATTTTCTTGTATATATAATTATGCATATTATTAATAAAATACATAGTTGCGTGTAGACCAACCATGAAGAAAGAGTTATGGGGGACTAATATACACTAGGAAGGAAAGGTAAAGGGGACTGAGAGGCTAAGATTGAGGGCTTAACCCAAGGGAATATTATAATGTATTTCCTTAATTACTAAAGTTTGGGGAAATAAAACCCAATTATCCTAAGTTCCTTTTAGGAGAGGAACATAACTCCGAGTGGAGAGGAACGAGCTCTTGGAGAGCCAAGTGTCATCCAGGACACATGCAAATTTATGTGGGAATTTCCACCATTGTGGGGGTTCTCTCAAGACTTTGGATTTCACCATTTTGATTGTTCTCACCACTCTGACCATTTTTTCTTGCCATCTTTCCTCACGGGTTCATCCTCATGATTCTTTCCATCCATTTTATAGTTCATGCACACACTGAATAGGCACGCAAATAGAGCCATTTCTACCATTGTTGAACCTCTATATTTGTTGAGTCATCCCTTGCCTTACCCGTTTTTGCTATCGTGGTTTTAAGAAGTAGGTTATTAAGTTCATGGTTTAACAAGTAGGCTTTCATTCCCGTGAGAAACTCTCTCTAGGTGAGAGAGATTGTTGGGGAATTGTTTCTCCTAGAGGGAGTCTAGTAACAACTACGAAGCTCTGAGAATTCCTGATCTGGTCTGTTGCTAAAGCCATGGAAGGGAAGTGGAGCAGCCGACGGATTGTGGAACAATGAAGGTGTATATTCCTGGGGTGGGACAGGGATGTGGGGAATGAGAGTCTGTGAGAAGTGGGCATAAGTAGGCTCCTTGGAGGGAATCCTTCCTGTAGCATTGTGCAGTTTCCCGTAGCCTTAGCCTAGCCTATGATTTCCTTTCCCTCGGTGGAGTTTAGTCCCAACTCGGGGGTGACCCACTGCTGATAGCTTGGAGCAGGGTGGTCTAAGGTTGGTAGGTTTGTGGAAGGTTTACATGCAATCGATGGTCTTCTCATAGAAAGATAAGTACCAATTCTATGTTAATTGTATGATGTGTATCTTGTACATGTGTTATAATGTTATCATAATTTCTTGTGTTTATTGCATGTATGTATTACTGTCGCTTTTGCATGAATATGTGTATGAGAAGAATGTTTACGTCTGTTTAAATTTCATTTGATATATAAGTATATTAGAACATGACATTTTTCAAGTGACATTTCCCGACCTGGGTGGCTGGGTATGTTACAATATGGTTTTTAGAGCAATTTGGTTTTTGAACTAGCGGTGTGTCCCCGACCAGGGTGGTCGGGGGACATTACATTTCTTCTGCACATCTAGTTAAGTATTTTGTTGCAATCATAATGTACATGGACCTTTAATGTCATGTAGGTGAGTTTATGGGTCCAATTTGTTAATTTTTGTAGCATCAGATAGGTACTTCCACATAGGTCTAAGTGTTTAGACGTTTGGAAGTCGCCAAAATCCTTCTACCTTGGTAATTTAATTTAATTAAAGGAATTATTAAAGAAAAGTTCTTTTATTAATCATTTTATTTGATTTAATGAAAATCTAAATTCATTAGCATTGGTGAATTAAATCTTAGCCATTGATCTCAAGTGAGGTGATATTTGATCTCAACCATCAATCACTTTGGAGATTAGGGTTAGGTCATAAATCAATATTATAAAATCAAGGATAGGGTAAAGGGGGAGCCTGAATTGACATAGAGAGAAGAGAAGGAATTTTTCTCAAGGAGATCTCGAATAGGCGGAGAAGGATTTTCATCTAGTGATCAGTGCAGGTCAGTGAGAAGAGAGAAAAAGGGAAGCCACAAAGAGTTCCACTAAATTGGAGTCGCAACAACAGGGTCACACCATATAGATATTTTCGTACGATATGGGTGCACATGTACACAGGTTTCAATAAAGTCATGTACACCTCAAAAATAATGAAATTTTGGGGTTGTATAGTGGTGCAGGAGTTGCTAGGTTTTGCAGATGATGTCTAAAATTTTATGTATTTCTCAATGGGCCATTTTCTCGGTAAGGGATCCATTGAAAGCTTTGAATTTATTTGAATGATAAGCGTAGTTGATGGGAAAAATATCTTTGCGAATTGTGTATGAGATTTGGTTTCCAGTATTGATTCTACTATTTATTTGAGTTCCAATAAGTGTATTTTTTTGTGAGCTGCTAATTTGATTTAAAGCAAGGAAATCACTTGTAAAAATATACCTATGTGACAGGATTGGAAAATCAACATGGTATTAGAGCTCTCATTATGAGAGGAAGAAATATTTCATATACACAACAATTAGTAGCAGATCTTTCAAATCTGCAAGGAGGAGGTCTCTACAGATCTACAACATTAAAAAAATGAAGGACAGATTTCAAGGACACATTAGTATAGAGGTAGAACTTGCTTTTACAGTGATACAAAGATGTACATGGGTTGTAGTATACAATTTCACTTACATATGTGAGTTTTAGTAGTAAAAGGATCATACATATGTTTGCCATCTTTGTTTAGGGGTTTTGCCCCATTTTAAACCAACCCAGATGCTCAAAAAATCTATTAGACTTCTAAATAGACCAAAAATTTAAAACTACATTGTTGTAAAATGTGTCGGAAAAATAAGTCCAAAAGAAAGATTACTCTTGAATTAGGGCACTCCCATAAAAAAATTACCGCCAACCCCCAACCACACAGTACAATATCAATCACCGCATAGTACAATCTCAGCTACCACTAATACAATTTTAAACATCATATTTTTAATATAATTTTAGAATAAAATCCCACAAAAATTACCCAACCACACACACAGTACACTCTCAATCACCTCAAGGTACCATTTAAACATAAATATATGATATGAATTTAAAAAAGATAAATATGTGTGAGGTTGAAACCAGCTCTATAAATACAAGCCAACA